>JBBBDQ010001858.1:975000-1172033 GCA_037127315.1 Ascarosepion bandense | reverse complement strand
CTGTTCTTTCTCGTGGATTAGATTTTTGTGTTCCCCCCTCTAAGATCAATAAGGAACAAATACTTTCTGAGTTTGAGTTATTGTACTCGCAAATTTGTCATCATGTTCCTATATCTTCAGAAAAGTGCTCTGAGGTTAAGTCTAGTTTGCTTGAGTCTGCTATTCAGTACACTTCGCTCAGTTGTGATAAAGACTCCCTTGACTGGCGTGGTGGACATTACCGTACTATTGATTCCTTGCGTTCTCGTGGTGACATCTATATTACCAAGCCTGATAAAGGAGCCGGCGTTGTTATACTAAATTTGGACGATTATCATTCTAAAATGAATGAAATTTTGAATGACCGTTCAAAGTTTTCTGTTATCGGTCCAGCCGATAAATTTGATCGCACTGTTAAGACAGAGGCTAAAATTCAACGTTGGCTTCTTACTTTATATAAACAAGGTATTATTTCCAAAGACATCTACAATAGGATTAGGCCTGCTGGCTCTCAGCGACCCCGAATGTATGGCCTTCCTAAAGTCCATAAGGAAGGAGTTCCTCTTAGACCCATACTTTCTATGGTGGGGTCTATTCAGCATGAGCTGGCCAAGTGGTTGGCCGAGATTATACAACCTTTGTCTGTTGCTTTGTCCACTTACAGTGTCCCTGACTCCTTCAGTTTTTCTAAATTAGTCAGAAATTTGGAGTTTTCTTCAAATGAAAAGTGTATGGTTTCGTTTGATATTGTTAGTTTATACACTAACGTCCCTTTATTAGAGTGTATAAACATTTGTGCCGACATGTTGTATCGAGGTGGCTTTGGCCCTGCGATTATTCCCGAGGAAATTTTCCTGGAGTGTATGTTGTTGGCTACTGAAGGAGTCGAGTTTAGTTTCAATGGGATTATGTATGCACAGACGGACGGTGTCGCTATGGGTAGTCCTTTGGGTCCTTTCCTGTCCAACATCTTCGTGGGGTTTTACGAACGTGTGCTTTTTGAGAAGGTCAATTTACCTTTAGTTTATCGACGTTATGTTGATGATACCTTCTCAATATTTAACAGCACATCTGAAGCTGAACAGTTCTTAGTTCAGCTTAATTCCCTACATCCTTCTCTACAGTTCACTATGGAGATGGAGAATGACGGAGGTCTTCCATTTTTAGATGTCTTTGTTCAGCGTAAGGGCGATGTTTTCGTCACATCTGTTTTTCGTAAACCGACCTTTACAGGTCTATATACGAATTGGAATTCGTTCGTCCCTAAATCCCGCAAAATTGGCCTAATAGAAACTTTGGTTCACCGTGCCCTGAATATTTGTTCTCCCGAATGCTTGGCTAGTGAATTGACACGCCTGCATGATATTTTCGAGGGGAACGGGTACCCTATTAATTTTGTGAAACGGGTCATTTCCCGTAAAATTAAACGGTTTAAAGAACCAAAAGTTGAAGGGCCAAGTCGCTGTCCTTTATATCTAAAATTACCTTGGCTTGGTAGACAGTGTCTCGCTGTTACTAATAAAGTTTCGGCTAATATTTCGTCGGGGTATTATTCAGTAAAATTGCGCGTTGTTTATAAAACAAGGCCCGTTTTTCCATCTTTTGTTAAGGATCGGTTGTCCTATTTTCGTAAAAATTCTGTTGTATACAAATTCAAATGCTGTTGCGATGCAGCATACATAGGACGAACCAATCTGAGATTGGAGACACGGGTAGCGCAGCATGTCCCCGCGAATTTACGTTTGGGTAATTCCAGTAGTAATATAAGAACGACTCAGGCTGTGCTGGATTCAGCAATCGGCCAACACCTGTTGGACAATCCGGCTTGTGCCTCTTCTTATGAGGACAGTTGGTTTTCTGTCCTGCACAGTGCTCGTTCGTTACAACATCTGCGTATATTGGAGGCCATTTGTCTTAAGATCCAACAGCCGAGCCTGTGCAGGCAGAAAGAGCAATTTTTACGCTCTCTGCAACTACTGGTGAGTCTATGAGTGTAACCTTTTTCTTTTTTATTTTCACTCTGTGGAATTCATATGTTTATATCCCCTTACGTTTTAAATTTCCTCAATAAATTTATTTTTAAGCGGAATTCCATTTGCTCCCAGTAGTGCAAAATTTTCCAAAATTTTCCAATTTTCCATTCTGTTGTGTCCTCTTTCTTACCTATTCATAAACTTTGCCAACGTGACCCTTGACAAGTGTTGGCCGAAAGGTTCCTTGGGTTATATCACAATGACGTCCACACTCTTCAGATCTATTAGTAATTTCTGTGGGTACAATTCCCTTTCCCTTTTCATATATATATATATATATATATATATATATATATATATATATATATATATAAGAGACAATGAATGTCTATTATGTTTAATCATGAGCCGTTCTAAACGTCGTATTTTGGCTTTAATTTCAGTTGAAAATAAAGACAAATTTCTCCAACATTTGGATATTTTTTTATTAATTTGTTTCTAAGCTTTCGGCTTACATGAGCCATCTTCAGAGAGGTTATTAAGGTGGTAATACAATAACATCCACCATCACTGACGATTTTATTTTGTATTGACATAAAACTCCACTAGGCCACGGTAATAATTACCAAAAATAACAAGCGCAGTTCGCAAATTTGCAATGCGGTTCTATGACGCCACACCGCGTGATAGAACGAAATGACAACAGAACCATGTATTCATGTTGGAGAATTTTTGTCTTTATTTTCAATTGAAATTAAAGCCAAAATACGACGTTTAGAACGGCTCATGATTAAACATAATAAACATTCATTGTCTCTTATAACAGTATATGTTTAGAAAATTATCTGCTTTCCGATACATTAAATATATATCTATGTATATGTATGTATTGCATAAGCTCTGTTGAGCATTTTAACTGATAAATATGGCATAACTTAAAACTATATTTTACTTAAAAGTGGGCACTGAAGTCAAAATCCAGCGGCGGCAGTCTACTTCATGCGTATACGCAATCATCAGATCACATGTGTTTTATTACATACGATTTATCCCTGATATTGATCACGTTGCCCACAATTAGAGCATACATTAAATCTATAGTTTATTGTATATATATATATATATATATATATATATATATATATATATATATATATGTGTGTGTGTGTGTCAAATTAAATAAATTGCAAACATTGTGTCTGCTTATTTTTAATAAAATCCGTTCATACTCAGGGATATTCTTTCACGTATTTTAATTGAAAGATGTCAGAAGTATAGGCTGAAACATTGCCAGGTGTTATTATTCACTTCTCAATGTACTAAAATACTTTCAATCTCTTTACTAGATATCTTCAGGGGTGTGTGTATGGTAACACACTGTCAACTGACATCTTTTAATTATAATACGTGAAAGAATATCCGTGAGTATGAAATGATTTTATTCAAAATGAGCGGACACAATGCTTGCAGTATATTTAATCTGACATGTCTAAAAGAAATTTTGCTATCTAAATACACACACACACACACACGCACACACACACACACACACACACACACACACACACACACACACACACACACACACACACACACAATATATATGTGCTATGATTTATATGTAGGCAGTCTTTCACAAACACAAACACATAATATATAAATTATACTAATATATATATATATATATATATATATATATATATATATATATGTGCTATGATTTATATGTAGGCAGTCTTTCACAAACACAAACACATATTACAAGAAAATGTAAAGTCACTTTTTGTTCTTCGAAAAAAATCTCTATACAAATTCTTATTATACTGCGTCGATTGAGTAAGATTTTAACTTTATCGTTTTCTTCGAGAAATATTATGTTTTGTTTTTAACTCTAACCGTCAGCTGAAAATTATGTTTATTTTGCTAATTATTTTTTGCAAAAATGTCGCCATTTGCAGACAAAAATAAAAGTAGGAAGAATGTTAATGCGTCACAGCATGAAAAATCAAAAGAAAAATCAAAAGAAAAGAACATTCAGTTTTGTGACCGAATGAGAAATTAACGACTTTATGAAAATTTCAAGCATCCACACGTTTTGAGAGTTTGTAAGTAACCCAAAGTTCAAATTTACACAAATAATGAAACGACCCCCCCCAAAAAAAAACAAATAAAAAAACAAAAAACAAAAAACAAAAAAACAAACCATATGCTGTTAATACGCACACGCGCGCACAAACCTCTGTGTGTGTGTGTGATTGTATTTGTGAATTCAGTTATGTATGTACTGAACTTTTATTATATGTGCAGGTGTTTGTGTATGGAACATGATATATGTTTTCTTTATATAAACACACACATAGATACCCACACTAATATATACATATATGCATGCATATGTAGGAATTACTGAACTTGTATGAATATTTATATATATATATATTTGAATATTTATTTGTTTACGATTACATTTTTTAATGTATACTCGCATCTGAGTGGAAAGTCGGTTTATTTTTTATGTATATATAATTAAACAGTACATTATCATTTCCACTGTCCTCAATCGTTTGAGAAATTGTTTGGAAAATATCTATCTTCCAGCAGGAATCTAACCTGCATATTTCTACACCCGAGAGATGCCAACTTTAAATCAGACGTGTGTTATAAATCAACCCACGAAAGATTACATGGCAAACAGGATTCAATTTAACCTTTATATAGGCATTGCCCCGATTTTTATCGAACTATTAATATCTGCTCAGATTGTATCGAATGTAAACAAACTCAACAGAAGACAAAATTATGGAGTTATACGGAAATTTACGAAACTGGAATTAGACTGCATATTTGAATTTTTATTTGCTTAACATTTGGAAAATATCTATCTTCCGGCAGGAATCGAACCTGCATTCTCCCACATCCTCACCGGAGAGACGACGTTTTTAGATCAGACGTGTTTCACCAATCGATCCACGAAAGATTTCAGTTCCCAAATACACATGAGTAAATACACAAACACATATCGATATATCCAAGCATACACAAGTATATCTTTTTTTTCATATTCTTGCACACTTATTTAGTAATTTTATTGTCTTGTTTCGGTGAAATAATTAAAAAATGTCAATAAATCAATACGATATTAATTCAAGTTAAACCATCTACTAGTTTTGTATTTAATTATATACGTTGTTTGGACTATCGTCCTTATCGTTATTGTCATATTCACGACGTTTCGACCGGTGTACGCCAACCTTTTTCAGGTGAATGGGATTATGAACCAAACCCTTTATTTCACTTATTGGGGTACAATGTTCAAGTTCTATAAGTCATGACACTTCCGAATGTCTTAGTTATCTCCATTTAACTCAACTCTCAAAGTTTTTGTTTATTCGCCATCACTGTCGCCAGGTATTGACCTCACAACTCTTTGGGTCAAGTCACGAGATCCAACCAACGCTTTTATTTACTAGCCCATAAGTCCTTAAGAACATCAGTTCAATTCTTTTACTTGCTATGTTTCTTCAAGATGCGGGGGTTAGTCATGGACCTCCATAACTTTCTCTCGTTTCTAGCTCAAAGTGATAGTCTTTTGACTATCACTTTGAGTCAATGTTGTGTCATCCATTTACAGAAGTTCGTTAGGTAGGTCACACAAAGTTTCCCCAAGGCAGACAAATCAGCACTTTCGCTTGAATACCCATTTTATTTAAAATAACTGTGTATCGAATTATCAGTTTAAATCTTTAATGAAGATACCACTTGTTGGCAGACACTGTTAATAAGGAAGTCTGGCAATAATTAGCTGATAATTACTAATTAGCCACTTAAGATTCCATATTTTATACAAATATTGTGACCTTTATCTCTCTTCATAAGCCTTTACCAGAAAAGATTTAGATGGTCATCTTTCTCCACAGCTTCCAATTTTTTTGTTATTCGGAATAATACTTATTAATCACACCCATTTATCTTTAATCAGCCATACACTTTACTCAAGTTCCTCTATTGTGTGTTTTAAATTTCTAGGTCTTCTTTCTTCACTATATTTTTCAAAATCTCCAGCTACGTGTTTCTAATTTTTGTTTTCATTTTTTGTACTTCCTATTTACCCTAAAAAGAAAAACAACAAAGATAACAACAAAGATAACATTCATCGGCAGAATCACATCTCTGTCACTTCAAATCTTTTATTTATATGTTAGGAAAATGTTCAGCATTCACTGCCACAGAGGAAATATTAGAAAGCAGTCTAGTCGATACCTTTTCGTTTCTAATGAGATTTTCGATTGTTTAATACTTTGCTCAGTTATTAAAAGGCATCTTCACGTATTAAGATTTCCTTGTCGCACATACACTCTTCTTATTACTATATTAATTCAGTTAGTTATCCCCCCCCGTATATCATTTTGACATCCCAGATAAGAAATTTACGCTTTCCGTTGCCTCTTTTGCAATTTCTATTCTTACCTTTCATGGGTAATTCTTTTTGGCTTTTCTTGATTACCGTGTCGTTAGTTATCATTATATGCAATGACAATAAATAATAGCAGATCTTTTTAGTTTTATAAGCATCTCTTGGCTGTATAGATTGAATGATCTGGTAAGGCAACATATCCCCACTTTCCGTTTTTGTATATTCCCTAAATTAGTTCTCTATACATATGCAAGCTGTTGGCTCACGGAAGAGATTATCGAATTTTTAAATATTTTTACTCGTGCTAGCCTTCCTACCAGTTAAAGGAGCTCGATTTTTTAACTTTCAAAATGGTTTTGAAAATTAGGTATAGATATTTCATTATTTGTATTGTTTGCTCTAGTGACATTATGATTATAAAAATACGTTTTTAGTTTCAGTCTCCGGACAATGTAAAAAGTGCTTCCTTATTTCTAGTCTAATTCTGCTACCAGCTCGATTCATAAGATTGCTAATGATTTGTTATGTGATTAAAATTGATTGTCCAATTGTTTTCTTTACACGTTTAGAAGGTAGAACTACTGAGATTTTCTTGATTTAACCGTTGATATATATATATCAATTATTATGTCAATAGCGTTACGATTTTGTCTGGTCTTGTTGCTTCTTTCTTTTTTGTCATCATGTCCAGTCTTGAGCTTGCTTCATGTTTCAATTTGATTAGACCTTCTAATTTATGCATTGTAAGTTTCTTTTCACTGCTCTCGTGGATAAGAATCTCTACATTTTTCAATAAAACGTGTTATTCAGGAAGCAGTTTTATGTACTTTTAGAACTGCTTATGCCTTTCTCATTGTGATGTTTACTTAAAAGTTGTACTTTTGGTTGCTTCTCCATATTTACACAACGTTGTTGATACTCTTTAAGTGTTCCCTCTGTTTACATTAGCGACACCAGATTCTATAAGTATTTTCTTGCGTTTTTTTTTATTTTTCTCCAATTTCATTCTTGAACTTCTCAATAGCCTTCCATTTTTTGTCTTTGTTTACAATTTTTTTAAACTGATTTGCAATATTTGTTCAACGTTTTGCCTTTTTCAGAACGGTAATTTTTACAACTTGATATGTCAGTCTTACACATACGCACATAGACACACACAACCACACACATATTTTAGGTACACTGAATTTATGGGTAAAAGTGGTCAATATCAGAGAGAGAGAGAGAGAGAGAGAGAGTGAGTAAACATAAGAATGGACACTAAAGTCAATACTGAATGGCAAATGTCTGTTTTAGGCTTCAACGCTGTCTTCAGGCCATGAAAATAGCTTTCTAGCATGAAAAAGAGTGTCGCCACTCAATTTGGACTTTAGAGTTCACACACACACACACACACACACACACACACACACACACACACACACACACACACACACACACACACGTGCATATTTAAGCAGTATATATTTATTTACATTGTGCGTTGTGGTGCAGTGGATATCAACTCGAAACGAGAAATCGGGGAGCCGTGTTCGAATTCTAGTTGAATTCCTTGCATTCACATACGCGCAGATACCCTTGGGAAAGGTATTAATCCGTCTCTTTCCTCCAGTTATGGGTTAAATAACAGGACAAATTGGGTTCTATCGCAGAAATCAATGGCAACCTACTGCGGGATAATCTTCTGCCCTGTCATAGATGTCTCTTTCGAGACATGATCGCCCAAGTGTGTATCACCTATGGCACTTAACTATTTGACTGATCTATATTTAAGCATGTTCGATTAAATAATTTAGACATATGTTTATTTATTTTTTCTTTTAATTCTCTCGTAGTCACAAGTAGGCGTCCTGATATGGTGATTAAACACTCACTGCAAGAAAGGAGCTGTAGGTACTTTCATTAGTTTAATTTTTCAAAGTACTGACAAATTTATCCAAGATCATCTTCAGTAGGTTGATTGTTAAAACATAATTAATGTAGTTGTCCCTTAGGAATATCTTGTGTTTTTAGCATTACAAGTTTTGAACAAACATATATATATATATATATATATATATATATATATATATATATATATATATACTACCACACCCTGATTGAGCACTCTGTAAGAATGGTAGACTTTGAAAAACAGTAGCTACTCTGGCATGTACGCATCTCTCATTCACTAATGAATTAGAGCCCTCTGGCTATTGAGCGTGTATAATCATAATATATACGCTAAAAAGGAACGCCCATAGCCCAGCGGTAGAATCGCCGACTGACGCCAATTCGGTCGGGTTTCAATCCTGGGCTAAAAGCAATCGGAGTCTAACAGTACTGATGAACTGTGATACAGCGAAACAGATCTGTCTGACTATATATATATATATATATATATATATATATATATATATATATATAGTGGAACCTCGGTTATCAACCATAATCTGTTTCAGATAGTCGGCCGAAATGCGAAATGAACGAAAACCGAGAAAATGGAAGAAATAAATCTAATTACTCTGTTCGGTACACTAAAATATTAGCAAAATATATTTTAGACAAAATAACTGCAGTTTTGCACGCAGAAAACAATAAGAAATACATATAAATGACAAATGAAATTAATAAACATTTAACTTCATATTAAATTATCTTGTTGGCGTAAGTAAGACTTTAAGAAGGTGAGGCAGAAGTAGGGTTATTGTTTGGAAGGGGTCTCTCGTCCACCATAAAGACACAAGTCTTTTTCTGGGGTTTTGCCGTTACTGTCTCTTTGCGCCAACAGAACTTCTTTGAAAATAAAAACCAGCCGAGTAAGGTTTGTTTTAGACTCTGGTTTAAAATATGTCTGAACTGTGACAAATCATTGTCATTAAGCATGTTTAAGACACTGCTTGCAGCATCTTTGTTTTGCGATGATTTCTTTCTTCACTTTAATCGCTTTTATCTCAACTTTGCTTTTTTTCTTTTCGTGTATCACTGTTAGTTTTCTTTGGAGCCATCACTAAGTGATAATGAATAGAAAAAAAAAGCAAAAAAAAAAAAGCAAAAACAAAAACAAAACAAAAAAACAAAAAAAAAACAACAAAAAACAAAAGAACGTACAGTACAATAAATTGGAAAAGAAATACAATTCAGCGATCGACATAGAAATAATTCTGATCGGGTTCTGTTCAGCAATGTTTGAGAACTGAAATTTTGTTCGATAACCAAGACATTTTAATCTTGAATTTTCATATATTAGGAAGTATTTTTTTCTATATTTTGAACCATTATCTTGGTTTCTATAATATAAATTTACCAATGCTTGACTCTTTAGGCATTCATAAGGCAATATCCAGTAGATTTTGTTCATAATGTTGTAACTATAAGTATGTATTTAATTCACGTGATACATGACTGATCAATGAAAATCAACACACATAAAATTAAACATACTTAAATTCTGTCGTTTTGTCTGTTTCCTCGCAATCTCAGACATAAAGTGCAACTACAGTTATTATGCAAGAATTGCAGCAGTCGTTCGTTATTTTAAAGATTTCCTACATAAAGGCATATATATATATATATATATATATATATGACGCGAACACGAGGAGCTCATGGAACTGTTAGGAAAACTTGATCTGCACAGAAAAGTTATTCTTAAATGGTAGTAGATATTAGCTATTAATTTCATAGTAAGCAATAGCTGCTTCTTAGTGTGTCCGTCTGCTAGCGTGGCTTACTAAACCTGGCTGCAGATGCCTGATCAGATACGTTTATGGTGCTTCAACATGTACATAGTCAACACGTGGCTCAAACTGCTACTGTTATAGTTTCTAGTACATGGTGCATACTATCGAGTGATGGGCAATTGAACTAGACCAGTACGATCAGCCACGATGACGTGTCATTGCGGAATTATGTGGATGCCACCGAATTGCTCAAACGGCGGCCTTGTAACAATTTTGTTTATCCAATTTTGCTTATAATGTTTTCTGTTTTTTTTTCTTTTTTTTTTTTTTATCAAACCTTGGTATAATTTTATGCTAATTTCTAACCGTATCACAGGGGTGAATCCTTTTTCCGTTTCGATAATATCAAAAATTTGACAAAATCGATCATAGCAAGATCCGAACTCGTGTTCCATTGACGGAGCGCGAACCTCTTTAATATTTGTTCTCATTGGACAATGAGTCATCATTAAAGGCCTAAGCTTCTGTATAAATTTTCATTCATTAAAATATTCCCACATGTGTGTACCTAAATATTATCAATACTGAATATTGACTAAGTGTTTATAAATTTTGCTTCTTATCAGGCAATTCTTCGCTTTGTATATATCTGCGTAATTTTTTTTTAAAATCATATCACCCCGAGCAAGGCGATAACGCCACTGATGTGCAGGGGGCTACGTAAGAGTAAAAAGATTGGAAAAGAGAAAGCCGGAAACCACATCCTAAACAGGGAACAAGGGATGAGCATCTTCACCTGTTCAATAGACGTGGGTGGAGTCTGAACTGGGCGATAGTTTAGTCTATCTACTACAATTGAAAAAAATAAAGAAAAGGGTGAAATTATTGGAAAAGAAAAAACCGGAAACCGCATCCTAAACAGGAAACAAGGGATGAGCTTCTTCACCTGTTCAATAGACGTGGGTGGAGTGCGAACCGGGCGATAGTTTAGTCTATCTACTCCAATTGGAAAAAACAATAAGAAAAAAAATGAACAGTTAGAGGTGGAGGCGGAGCGGTAGAGGAAGAAGAGATACCTAATCGATCTTAGAAGTGAGAGACGGAAGCGCGTGAAAGCATGATCCAGGGATTCAAGAGATGTTAGCCTGGTTGGAGGTAGGTGTTTGCTGATATAAACACCAAGCCCATGCATATGGACATTGGAGTCCTTCCTGGAGAGGGGAGGATAACCAGGAACGAAAAACCCATCTCAGAATGAAGAGGCGTTGCCACCATGCTCAATAACTGCAAAGAGCTTCCAGCCGAACTAACGTTAAACCCGAAGTAGAGGGAAAGTGAACCGGAAACCCCTTCCTAAAAAAGAAACAAGGTAATCACTTCTACTCCCGTTCAAAAGTGGGGTGAGTGCAAAACCGGGTGATAGTGGGTACTATCTACTCCAATAAAAAAAAAAAATTAAGTTTTAACTTAGTTAAAGTCGAAACGAAATTTCAACGCCAAAATCAAGGGCAAACAGTACTAATGCCAGTAATTAAAAACTTCAATTTCAAAAGAAAATTAAGGCTAAAAATTACGAATTCAAACAGAAATGAAGAACAATTAAAACGACGAAAATTGAAAAAAAAAACATGCAGGATTCAACATACCAGATAGTTAAGACATACTGAAAATTTAGCTATGAAGTATTTTAGAAAGGAGAGAGTCATGACATAAGAGAAAGTGTATGACGTAAACTGGTAATAATGGGAAAGAAAAGTAAGTTGAATATGTGTATTTAATCAGGGGAAGGAATTAATGAATGAGATCTACAATGAGACACATCCAGTCCTTCCTCAGATAATGGCGAGTATAATTTATTCACTTGTAAAATTAATTAAAAGTTAACCACACATTTGCTTTGTTTTATGGTCATTGATGCAACGATATGCAAATACGAGTTGATGCAAAAAATATTTTTATTTAAGTATATAGACATATACTGCTGTTATCTTACGTTTCTTTCATGAGCACTTAACCAAGATAAACAGTAGATGTAAAAAATGGGGTTAACTATCAAAAATATGAAAACATATACTCCCGGGTATATAGAAAGAAATTAAAGCGTAAATTGGCCTCGTTCGAGAAATCTGTTACCTAATTGGGGCAAACATAATTTCTTAATCCCATTTCTCTTAGTTTTTATTACCTTAAATTCTGACGTTGGTAATAATTCTCTTATCAGCTACTTTGTTTTAATTTACTGACGTTTATTTCTGAAGAATTGTCGGTCAAAAAGTACCTAAATATTTCAAACATCGTGATACTTTTGTATCTGGTTTTATTAATAAATTATGATCCCTTTTCTTAAGAGTAATATATATATATATATACTTTCTGAAAACTTGTAGATAAGCACATTAAGCTTTCTGAAACTAGTAGATAAGCACTTTAAGCAGAACAACCCACTAAGGAAGATTTTCAATAAGAAGACATTAAAAATTAGTTATTCCTGCACTAACATCATCAACTCATACAATAATAATATACTAAATAAATTTTATAACAATCAAAAGACAGATAATACAGTCCTCGGTAACTGTAGAGTTAAAAACAAATGCCCAGTTGGATGTCTATGTAAATCCGAAGGGGTAATATAGCAAGCAACCATCTATCCTAGCGAAGACAATAGCGAGAAAAAAGTATATATAAGAATTTCCGCCGAACCGTGAAAACAATCATAATCAATCATTTTCTAAAGCCCACCTAAAATATCAAATCGCGCTCTCTCTAAACATTTCTGGGAATTAAAAGACAGAACTCTTGCCCCTCAGATTGAATGGAAGATTATAGGGAAATCTCAGACCCCCAAAAGCTTTAGAAGCAGATGCAATTTATGCATAGACGAAAAGATTAAAATTATCAAATTCAGAGAATCCATCCAATTATGAGATCAAAGAAATGAAAAAAGTTTTAAATGCCGCCATAAAAATAATTTTAAACTGTCTAACACATAAAATCTTAGAATTACCCTATTCCGACACACTTACCAGTTCTTTCATACTTTGTGTGGATCATTCTCGTTGGAGAATTTTACGGATCGAAGAATTAAGGATAGAGATCTACCATGCAATGTGTTGACATGCCAATATAGGAATTCAGCGATTTTATATTATTGATGTACGAAGTGAAAATGTCCTGCCTTGAACTGTGTGGTTGTAAATGATTTTACTATAATGACTTCGATATAAATATTTCACGTATATAATGGTGCACCTATCTGTAAGGTTAGACATGTTTTTCTTGTATATGGTTGCACCTAATTATGTGCATGTTCCCAAGTATAGTTATGAATATATGTGTTATAGGTGGTCCAGCATCACACAGCCCACAGGCCCCTCTCGGACAAACAGTATGGTTTCCGCTTCACCAGGTCTACTGCTGATATGCTAACGACCATCACGGAGTATATATACCAGACTCTCGACAAGAATAGCGAAGCTTGAAGCGTTGCCTTGGATATTTCCAAAACGTTCGACAGAGTCTGGCATGCTGGCCTTCTACGCAAACTGCGGAGCTATGGTATAACTGGACATTTGTCTGACCTAATCCAGTCATCCTTCTCTAATCGCACATTGAAGGTAGTATTAAACGGACATGCCTCCCAAAACTACCATATGAAGGCGGGTGTCCCTCAAAGCTCTATCTTAGGTCCTACTCTCTTTCTGATCTACATTAACGATCTCCCCCATGCTATAAGATTCCAAATAGGCATGTACGCCGATGACACCACAGTTTACTCTCGCCTCGATCAAAAATCCGTTGTGGGTGATAAAGCAAACCTCGCTGCCGAGCTTGAGAACGACCTTCAATCCGTGGTGGACTGGGGTAAGAAATGGCTCGTAAATTTTAATGCTTCCAAAACGAAGCTGCTATCAATTAACCATCATAGACAATCGCTCCTACCTACCATTAGCATGGAAAAGGCCTGCCTCCCTTAGAGTAAAATTGTACGCCTCCTTGGCCTCACACCCTCAGCGGACCTCAAGTGGAATGACTATATGGAATCCATTGCTAATAAAGTTTTTTCCGCCTGAGTCCATCCTGCACATCTATAAATTTATCATCCGCCCGTGTACTGAATACTGCTGCCACATCTGGTCGAGTGCCCCTGCTGTTCTCCTCGGGGTCCTTGACAAAATACAACGTAGAATCTGTAATGTGATCGATACCGACTTGGCAGCTCGGCTGCTGTCACTCTCTCTCACCGGCGTGATGTGGCTTCCCAGTGCCTTTTCTATAAATATTTTCATGGCGTCTGCTCCGATGAACTTAGTTCCCTGGTCCCCCGTAGGTATAAATTTGCAAGAGATATTAGATTATCAACTAGGTTCCACCATTTTACAGTGAAACAGATAAAATGTAACCGCAATTTCTACTCTAACAGTTCTTTTCTCGCACTTCCCGCCTGTGGAGTTCTCTTCCATATACTTGCTTCCCCGACAGCTACAATCTCCACGAATTGAAACGTAAGGTCAATAGACATCTATTACAACTAACTCGTATCCATTTCCTCAAACACTCTACCCATCTACCCAACCCCCATCCTCGGTATTCTCATCCGTCTATTACCCTCCTTCTGACATTTCCTATAACTAACCACTCTTTCTCATCACTTTCCCCTATGTAACCCACTGCTCAATAGTGGCAGAGGAATGCCTTGCTTGGGGTATAGGGGCGCACCATCATTCTACTCATATGTGTACAGGTTAATATCAATATCCGAATGATATATGCCGGTATATATAGATATATATGTGTAATGTTTGTTAAGACGTACGAAATGTGAAATATACCACCTCGTTTGGCAGTTAAAAGTAGATGGACATGTGTACACAGGCGTACATTGTCTTTATACATACGGGTATATATATATATATATATATATATATATATATATATATATATATAGATGTGTATGCATGTATGCATAGATCCACTTCTCATTAATTTGCGAGTGTGTGAGCACAATAATTGAATGTGGATATAAATAGATGAATGTATGTTTGAAGAATACACGTATGGGTGCGGGAACATCTATGAGTAGATGTACGTATGGATGTGAGGATGTATGTAAGTATGAAACTATATACTTAATTTGGGAGTATGTGTGAGAATTGTTAACATACTTACATATCTATAACACTATTTATACGCGCAGAAATCCCATCTTTATAAAATATATATGTGAGAATAACAACGCAAGATTCGTATGTGGGCATGAATAAATGTAAGTCTATAGGTATGCATAAGCATAAACACAGTCACATTTGTATGTACATATGTGGATGTGTGCGCATGTGTGTATGTGGATATAAGTTAGTGTACATGGGTGTGTTATTTTGTGTGGTTACACATACATACGTATCCATGGAATTGTAAGTAGACGGTTAATGACTTGGTGGTCAACATCTTCGAGAGTAGTCTGGAGACCCCCACCTGGGATGACGCCAATGTCTCAGTCCTGACTCTTTATTCCTTTTTCTTTTTTCTTATTTTTCTCTTCAGTTAAAGGAAATGCTTATTCTGGCATATATTTTTGTACCAAAAGGAACGAATATTGTGTGGTCTGATGAAATGAGCTAATTTAACTTATTGAAATGAATTATAATTTATAACCAATTTGCATTACGTGTTGAGTTCTCCTTTATACATATCATATTGCTCTAGATAACATCCACTGAGCTCTCTAAATAGATATAACACTTAATAATTTATATTAAGTTGATCTTGTTGGATTATTCTCGCCGTTTACGGACTGGACATTTATACCTATATATATATATATATATGTGTGTGTGTGTGTGTGTGTGTGTGTGTGTGTATAATTGACATAGGTAAATGGTTTTTCACTTAATCAAATGATATTACTTTCAACATTACGACAGTCTTTTTTATATGGATCCTCCGGGAATTACATCGTCCACTCGTCAGGGGTATTAGTAACTGATTCCATGTACTTCTCGTTTTTTTTATATCTTCTCTTCATTAGAATAAATGTTATTCTTAATGTGTGAGTACGTGCCTCTGTTAGTTCTTACACGTTATCCGCCTTTTGTATTTTTCTACACACACACACACACACACACACACACACACACACACACACACACACACACACACACACATATATATATATATATATATTTCGTTTACGAATATATTAATTTTGTCAACATTTTGAACCATTATCTGGATTTCTATAACATAAATATATATGTTTACCAATCCTTGACTCTTTAGGCATAGATAAGTCAATATTGAATAGATTTTGTTGATAATTTTCTAACTGTAAGTTTGTATTTAATTCACTTGATACATGACTGACCAATATGAATCGACCCACATCAATTAAATACACCAAAATTCTGTCTTTGGTTTCTTACATTCTCTGACGTATATTTAATATAAGCGAAACATTATATTCATAAACGTTTCTTACTCGTTCTTTATCTTATCATATATATATATATATATATATATGTGTGTGTGTGTGTGTGTGTTTGTGTGTGTATGTGTGTGTGTGCGTGTGTGTGTATGTGCATATATATAAATACTTTTTGTAATATGTCAGTTTCATTTTTTCAAAAATTTTACAATTTGATATCATATTCGATTTTAAAATTCATCGTGTCTATAAATAGTGTGAGTCCGAAGATTGCTTGGCATATGAAACTGACTGTCACCATGCAGTGTTGGTGGCTACACAGCAACAAACGTTTACTTATTTTATTGAATCCTCTTCAACAATAAACGATTTTCTGTCACATTTTGTATGACGTGGCCATAAGAAATAAATCCCTTCTCATCATTCATGAATGTAGAATTGTTTGGAGAATATAAAACGTTGACATAATAGTTTTATTATTGATAATAAACGTGCTATTATATAGTGTAGATTTGGAAACAATGCTCACTGTGAAACCGATAAAACTTCTATAATAGTCAAAGGCGACTATGAAGAAAACGTAAATGGGACTGTCAGTTTCATTGATTCGGGAATATTTAGACAAAAGAAAAGAAACGAATGAAAGTTCATTATATTATGCAATAAAAACCGTTGAATATTGTTAGTGAATATGTCTAGATACTTATATTCTTTGGTGTCGAAAATCTTATTCTCTATTAATGTAAAAAATGTTATTAAGCTTTAAATAATTAATAGCGTCCGAAAGTTTACAGCGTTTTTTATTAAAAAAATATGTCAATAAAGACGATTCTGGGAACTTTTGTTCATGACTAATATAAATCTATGAGGAAGAAAATCCATCGAATCATCAACAATAGAGGGTCCGTGATAAAGGAAGTAAATGCATACAATTAGAATGATTTTTTTAAAACTAGTTTTAACCCAGCCAAGGCGAGAATGTCACTAGTATGCATGGGGATACAGGGTGTAGAAATGAAGGAAAAGAATGAATAGGAAGTGGTGGAAAGAAGAAAAGATCAACGGGATTCAAGAAGATAGAAGATGACAATTGCCGTTACAGTTAAATTTTTGAAGTTTTTAGTTATCAGACAAGTAAGTAAAGAGAAGAGAAGTGTGAGAAAAGAAACTGTTCGAGTAGAAGTGGAGTTTGCATTTAAATATTTCAACAGTAAATGGTTTGGAACTAAAATTCTAGATTTATGCTGTCGCTGCAGCAGAGGAAAATAGCTTGTGAGAGCAGTTGCCATAAAATATTTGTAGAAAAGACACAGCGAAGCCACGTCACGTAGGTGAGAAAGTGACTGAATTCGAGATTCCAAGTTAGGGTCGATTACATTATAGATCTTTCTTTTATATTTTGTAAAGAATTTCGAGATAAACAGAAGGAATACCAGATCAGAATTGGCATCAGTATTCAGTGCACTGACGTATTTTAGATTTGTAAAATGACCCAACTATAATTACTATTAATTTAAGGTCAAAGTATAAACAATGAATAGAATTATGTATACAGACAGCGCCTCATATCTGAATGCGTAGAATTAGTGCCTAACAGTTGTTGGAAGTCATTATTAAACAATAATATTGCAAATCATTATTAAAAATAATGTCGTAAATCAATATTAAAGAATAATGTTTACGCATAGTATAAGTGCTACGATATCAGGAATTTAGGCGAACTGACAAAAATACAGGTAAAATTGTTATGATAGATATGGGTGCAAACACAATGCATATTTACTGAAAAAACAGGAATTACTCGAGTATAGAAGCAATTTTTGAAAAACTCAAGCTGTAATGATGTCTGATTTTAAGTGAAAGGAAAACTATTGCAAAAGCGTTCCAGAGTTGAAATTCTGACTCTGTTCCTAATTTTCCAAAGTCTTGAAGTAGAGATAATTGAATTGGTGTAATGGGTTAGGGATGCTTGGAAGCCTGTGCGCTTTTTGGATAGATTGTAAATAAGAGAGATCAAATCAAATGCCTTTAAACAGCTTTTAATTTCATTTTGTTATGCTGAAAATTGAATTAAGAAAACCGCATTTAAATTAAACGTGTTCCGCCAATCAGAATTTCCAGGTTTGAGTTTTATAACCAAAGATTATTCGATGTGCAGTTAATTCGTTAATTCTTAGTTTAAGTGTAATCAGTGTGCATTTCTCACTGCATATTTACAACGCGAAAGAAAAAGATGAAGCATTTTAGCTTGTTAGATAATGCTATGAGAACACGATCTTCAATGTGAATTTTCAAAAAGAGAACATTTTAAAAATGTTAAAACATTCAAGAAACAAACTTCCACCTAAATGTAAGACGGAAGGAACATAGAAAAACTGTGACGAATGAGACAATGAAATCAGGCATGGCTGATCATGTATGGATGGAAAAGAGTAGTCATCAGTCCCTGTGAAATGAAGTGAAAATACTGCACAAGGAATAATACTGGGAGTTAGACGTCTGAAAAATCAGTCAATATGCTAAGCTATGTTGACCTCCTTAGCAGACCTAGCATGGAAAGAAATACAATATGGGAGCTGTTAGGCAGAAAGACAGATTGCACTACTACTTCAATAGCAGCAACATCATCATCAAACATGACAGCAGTAGCACTAATCTGCAGGTAGGGTAAGTCCAAGACATCAAATTTGGCACAGAGTTGTCCTACGAATGAATAAAGCGCTATGTGTGAATTTAAGGACATAGTAATTGTGTGCTCAATCAATGTGTCGTGTTTACTTGTACTCAGTAGAAATGAGCAACAACTGAACACTTCTAAAATAAGAACTACTCATGGGCAGTGGAACTAGAGCAGTTCAGCACCGGAGAAAAATAAAGACTTCAGTTCAGAATTCCTTGAAGGTTACGCAGATCGATATACACCTGATGATGCCTGGAGAGTACAATTTCTGAAACGTTGTAATAACAACAACAAAAAATAACAACGATAGTCGAATATAAATAGTGTAAATAATGATAGCACATTATCCCAGAACTTCAAACAGAAACATTTAAGTAGAATTGAAATTACTGTACGTATAAGGAACCAGAAAGATATATATAACATAAAAAGAAAAGATTCTGCCAACAAATATATTTTTGTTTATATATTGAGCAAAACTTGCAGATTTTAGTAGATTTAAAATATTACGGGGAAAGTGCGCCAGCTTAAAGCTCTACAACATTATCTATCTATCTATCTATCTATCTATCTATCTATCTATCTATCTATCTATCTATCTACTAGATAAAGTATTCAATTTCGTATCAGACCGTCAAGAGAGATTAATGCAATGTCAATTTTAGATAAACACTATGTTTTGATTTACGTCACATGACCAGCTGCGCTTGGTCTGCACGTATAAAAAGATCTATCTCAGCCTCATTGTACATATGTAGATATTTATGTGCATATCTATCTATCTATCTATCTATCTATCTATCTATCTATCTATCTATCTCCTATTGTATATATATATATATATATATATATATATATATATATATATATAACAATTTTAATTAAAATCTATCTATCTATCTATCTATCTACTCTTTTCGTATCTATCTAATGTTAACAAGCTTGTGCATATTGCCATCAATTTATGCTGCTCTAGTCTATCTCAATATGTCATATATTATTTTTTTAATCTAACAAACTTCTCATCAATTAATGGATCAACCAGTCTATACATCTGTGATGGAAGCATCTGTGTAATTGCTTCGCCAAAAACATACAATCAACCTCTACAAATTAAGGGTCAGTCGTCATCTATCCTCCATAACCTTATAATGTTTTCTCTGCCTGCATTCATACCAGACATTTCATTCAGTAAGTCTCTAAAACAAGTGGCTCTTGAGCCTTCTCTTAGGTGAGCATTCGTGAAAAATATAACTCTTCTAGTCAAGGCTCAGTGGTTTTCTACCCTCCATATCCTCATAATCTCCATTTCTTGCTTCCTCCTCCTACATTCATATCACACACATCATATAGTAATCCTCTTGAGTAACTTTTGAGACTTACATTCGATAAAAATTAGTAAATAATGTAAATAAGTTTGCAACATCTCTACATTTACCAGTGATAAAAATGCAGTAGACATCAAATGTCTTTCATGTTTTGCAGCTGATTTTTTAAATGCTTTCCATTATAAATGATGGTCGTAACAACGATCTATTCCGATGTAAAATGCTAAAAATTATAAGCTAATGCTCTTCCTAAATGTGACGTTTTAGCTCTGGAATGTGAGAGTCTATCAAACCACCGTATTTGAGAGCCAATCATGTTTTCTTAGTGGAGATGTTGTGTACATGAAATTTCATTGGTTGACATAAATGGAGTTTGAAAGAGAATTATAGACGCAAGTTGGCGTCCTGTTTCTGACAAGTTAACATAGCAAAGAAGGGAGCTTAAATGTCGCAAGGATATTAAACAAGAGGAAATGTTCACATTGAATAGTTTGGAAGTTATCAAACGATCTTACACGCTTGTGTGGATAAACTTTGAAAAGCAACGCTACCATTATTGTTTATGAAGCGTCTCTGTCTTATCGCCTCTGTCTTTTTATATTTGTCCATTTATTCATAGGCATCAAGGCAATCTATCTATCTATCTATCTATCTATCTATCTATCTATCTATCTATCTATCTACCTATCTATCTATCTATCTATCTATCTATCTATCTATCTATCTATCTATCAACCACTTTCCGAATAAGTATTTTGATGTCTGTCATTGATATATATAGAATTAGTTAAAGAGAGTTGTTCTGAGAACATTTCGCAGTTGTCTCTCTCATCTCTGTCTCTCTCTCACATATATATATATACCTTATCATATATATATATATATGATAAGGTATATATATATATACAGGTTTCATTGAATAATATAGACAAGTTCTGTCTATTTATTTTGTGTAAGATCCGTTCGTATGATCTGAATAGCTTGATAGTGTTGTCATGGAAAGACGACAAGAAATCGCAATAATTGTTAATTTTTTTATCAGGTCCGAGCTTTCGGCTTACATAAGCCATTATCAAAGGATGAACATAGAATATTTAAATTATTATTAACAGAGTGGAGTTATACAGAGAAAATTAGACAGGTCCATTTTTTGTGTCGCACATGGCTGTAGGCCGAGAAGGAATGGTGGTAGTAGGTTTTTGTTCAATTGAGTGTATAGTGGCATGAGGCATTGCTTTCTGCGGTAGACTGGTTGCCGACCAAGGCTATAGAACCCAATCTGCCCTATTATTTAACCCATAACTGGATGGAAGAGACGGATTAATACCTTTCCCAAGGGTATATGCGCGTAAGTGAATGCAAGAATTCAACAAGGAATTCAATTTTTTAATTAGAACTTCCATTATTTTTAGTCTTTTTTTACATGTGGATGATGCTATTATACTATACTATAATACAGTTATGTTGCAGGTGGAGTTTGGTGGGTTTCGGGTGCGTTTAAATGGGTCCTACTTGAGCTATGGTCATACGGGTTTGTCATCTTGATAAGCATGGTGCATCATGTACAATATACTTATTCAGAAATGGGATTTAATTAGCAACGCAATTTCTTGAAAGACACGTGAAGTCATAAACGATATTCGTTCTTCCTAATTTGAATTTTGCAGGTGAGGTGTTGACTACAAGGATAGCTACTTAAAACTTTTTAAATGAAATTAATTTTCTTGTTGTGATCGACTATATATATATATATATATATATATATATATATATATACCTTATCATATATATATATATATATATATATATATATATATACAAATGAATAAGAACGAAGAAATAATTATAATTGAAACGTTCAAAACATTAATTCAAAACAGTGCTGAAAATAAAATAGAACAATGAATATTTATTATTGATTATTACGTTAGAACATGCGCAAACCACAAACTACTATGGAATTGTATATTTTGTTTCGACATTGAAAGAACAATGTCTCATCAGGTAGTTAACAATGAAGGTAATAAACTTTTTATTTTATAAAAAATCTTTTAAGAACAACACTTTCCTTTATTTTTATAATTTTTTTTTCCGTGCGGGATTCTCCTCTTCACTTTTTATTTTTTCTATCTCTTTCTTTTTCCTTTTTCTTTTCCTTTTCTTGATTTCGCATCTTACTTTCTGATTTTTTCTTCCTACTTCCTTTCCCCCTTTTAAATATATTTTTACCTGTACAGGGTAAAAAATTCCAAAATTAAAGCGAAGTGTTGTTCTCAAAAGAATTTTTAAAAATAAAACGTTTATTACCATCATTGTTAGCTACCTGATGAGACATTGTTTTTTCAATGTCGAAATAAAAAGTAAATATTGTATTAGTTTGTAGTATGCGCGCGCGAACGCGCGAACACACACACACACACACACACACACACACACATATATATATATATATATATATATATATACATACATAGGGGCTTACGGCCTTTCACGTTGAATACACCCTTTCTCGCTCGATCACCGAAGTTAAGCAACGTTGAGCCTGGTCAGTACTTAGATGGGTGACCGCTTGGGAATACCAGGTACTGTAAGCGTATAGTGACGGAGTCACGAAGCTGCAATTATTTAAATACGTTTATATACCGATAACGAATGATTTACTTTTAAGCTCTTCCCAGATGAAGAAGAGACTTGAGACTACAAAAAAAAATGGTTCTACATAAGGATACTTAGAAAGATGAAAATACCATAGACTGAAGATGTTGGGTACGATGATGTTTTCAAGAAAATGGAAGCAAAAAAGGGCATTTATACTCGACATTAAAACAATACAGTTAAAATTATATAATGAGGAAAAGGGGGCTTTGATAAATTGATACTCACAGAACAGAATGAGTTCAAACGAGGCAGAGGAAACCAACGTATAACCTACTTAACGAACATGGATCGCGGATCAAGATTTAAGAAAGGTAACAAAAACACAAAATTTTTAAAGAGTTATAAAAGTTATTAAATTGTGGAGAGTCTTGTTTGCCAACGTCCTGAAGACTTACGAATATAGAAGAAGAAGAAGAAGAAGAAGAAGAAGAAGATGTAAAAAGACAATACAAAATGGCAATTATTGACGATTGCAAGCACGAATAAGTATTTACGGAAACTCGTCTCCTGTATATAGAAATATGACGAACGGTTGAAAATATTTTCTCAAGAAATAAAAACTGATTTTTCACTGACCCTGTAAAATTGGAAAAGGCTAGAACCTTTCTACAACTAATTCGTTTGAAAGAAATTCCGAAAATACATTAAATATTGCTGGTGTAATTTAAAAAAACAAAAAAACAACAATTGTTTTTTGATGGTGCTCTGTTGAGTTTGATGAATCGTCTTAGATTTAGGATGTCTTCCTACTATTCTAGATGAGATTTCTTTAACTGGGCAGTGTTCTAATCAAATTACTTAGGCTCAAGACATATGAAAATATTTATGGAAAAGAAACAGGGAAGCTACGTTATGGCGGTGAGAAAATGTCAGAGCAAGACCAATCAATGCCATACGTGATACACGCTTGGGCAATCATGTCTGGAAAGAGACATGATTGACTTGGAAGATGATTGACTTGGAAGATGATTATCACGTAGTAGGTTGTTATTACTTTCTGCGGTAGACTGGTTGCCAACCAAGGCTAGATAATCCAATCTGTCCTGTTATTTAACCCATAAGTGGAGGAAAGAGATGGATTAATAACTTTCCCAAGGGTATTTGCGCGTAATTGAATGCAAAGAATTCAACTGGAATTCGAACTCGGCTCCACCGATATCCGCTGAACCACAACGCACATCTTAAAAATAAACACTTACAGCACCTGGTATTCCCAAGCGGTTACCATCTAATTACTGACAAGACTCAATGTTGCGTAACTTCGTTGATCGGACGAAAACCGGCGTATTCAACGTGATATGGCCGATAATTTCTTTGAATATAGTCAAGAATCTCGAGATATATAGCATGAGCATCAGACCATATGTCGCTGCAATATCTAATTCACGGGCGAATGGTTTCTATATACACGTGGTAGATAGATTCTGGAGAGAAAGATATCCAAGCACCACACAGTGAACTTGCTTTCCAAGCAACAGGCCTAGTAACTGATTCAATGCAATCCTTCCACTTCTTATTCATGGAAACAGTAATACCGAGAAGACGCCATGATTTGCTTTCCTAGAGATTGCCAACAACCTTGATGATCGAAGGTAAAAATTGATGAATATGCATACATAATCATTTTTTTTTAAATTTTTATTACTATAAAAGTTATCTTAAGAGGGTATATATATCTGAGTTGATATCCATATTATTTTAAATACTGAAATGAATATTCACCAGCATTTTGTAGAGATCATGATGTCCTACTAACGAAAATGTGCTTCCACGAATATACCCTTTCTCAGTGGCATTTCAGTTTTTAAAATAGCAGAAATATTAAATCAAACATATGTAGAGGAGATAAATGACGTATATATTAATAAGTCGTCGTCGTCGTCGGTAGCGGCGTCACCCTCTCGCACCCGAACTTCTAGATCATCATCTTCTCTCCTTATTCTTTTTCTCTCCTGCGGTGGCGGTGACGGAAATGATTGTGAATTCTTAGCTTACTCCTGAAGAGTCGCGTAAATGAGTCACAGAGTACTGTGTGTCAGACGCGGTTGGACCTTTCTGAGAGCACGTCGCAGATAATCTTCATTTTGACTGTGGGATTCGAAAGTCTCAGTCCGCTTTTGAATGGTCATACGTCAGGAAGGCCGATTTGCGGCAACCGTTTCTCAGGTATCATGGTCGATATTCATCTGTGTCAGAGACGTCTTCAAATGATCCTTGAAGCGTCGTTTTGGGCCTCCGCGTATCTTCTTGCGCTCGCGAGTTCTCAAACAGATTGATACGTGAGAGTCGATTTGGACGCATTCGGGACATGCTCACTAGAGTCGATTTTGAAGGGTGGTCACCACAATGTTGAGGAGAAATGTCCGAAAGAGGACCTCGTTGTTGGTGATGTGGTCCTCATAATTAATACGAAGGATTCTTCGGAGTAAGAAAAAATGTTGGAAATAATTAAATAATTGCTTAAAAATTATATTTATATATATTTCATGATGATTGCTTTGTAGTGAATATCTAATAAGTTAAAAGAAAAGAGTGTTAATTTAAATGTTCATATGATGCACACACGTACATGCAGGTATATATGTGTGGTAATAAACGTGTGGGCAGAGGGTTATACACTTGCAAATATATGTCCGTGTAAGTAGATGACATATGATTTTATTTAGTGAATGTTGACCATTAATATGTAAATAAATTGTAAGAAATATATATAATATATTTGTTTGAATTTATATTTCCATAAGCAGAAGGAAATTGACGTGACACGTATTGGCGTCTATTTAACGCTGGGCTTCAGATAACCAATCAAAACAACGCGTATGGTAGCAACTAGACCCGCTCTGGTTGGTACAGCGGTCCCTGTTTCTCCCTTCAAACTGCCATACCAATCCCATTCAGTCATAACACTGATACTTACCAGCAATTACGTTTAAAATGCCGAAAGAAAAAAGAAACCAGAAAAAAGAGAAAGACAAGACACAATGCAATGGGAACAATGATAAAAAAAGAAAGTTTACAGAAAATTAAGTTGATTATGATAAGCATAGGAAAATATAATGCGGGTGAGCGCACACACACACACACACACACACACACACACACAAACACACACACACACACACGTATATTTATATGATTTCTCGAATTAAACATCAAAATGATATGTTATGATATATATATATACGAGTGGATATATATATATATATATATATATATATATATATATTAAAAAAGGATTAATTCAAAGATGTTGAATGGCCATTTCGATATGAAGATACCCACGGGGGACGACACCTCACCTCAGCAACAGAAAAAACCTTTCAGAAACTGTTGCTGAGGTGAGGTGTCGTCCCCCGTGGGGATCTTCATATCGAAATGGCCATTCAACATCTTTGAATTAATCCTTTTTTAATATATATTTGCTCTGTAATATTTTATTACATGGAGCTCTCTTCCTGTATCATTTTTTAATATTAAAATAAATTTTTAATATTAATTAGGATCGGGTTTTTTGGAATTTACCTTCCTGCTTTTTTCCCTTGGATTGAAGTATCTGAATTAATATATATATATATATATATATATATATATATATATATATATATATATATACGAGTACCGTAAAAAATGACAGCAAAATATTTATATTGATATGACATCTAAAATAATGACAACATATATATTGATGTAACTACTATTGAGTATTTTAATAAATAACAAACCAAACTCAGTGGCAGGAGGGAAGCACACACACACACACGTATATATATATATATATATATATATATATATATATATATCTCGTCAAATATAGCATTGTATGTCTATTATGTTTAATCATGAACCGTTCTAAACATTGTATTTTGGCTTTAGTTTTAGGTGAAAATAAAGACAAAAATTGTCCGAAATTTGGATATTTTTTTATTATGCTGGATCAAAGCTTTCGGCTCACAGTAGCCATCTTCACAGAGATTACAGGGACGTTAACATAAAGACATCCACCATCAAAGATGATTTTATCATGTGTTGTTATTAAACGTTACTATGCGATTATCGAATAGCATACAATAACCGAAATGTTAACAATTTTTTTTTTAATCCTATCACCCCGAGCAAGGCGGTAACGCCACTGATGTGCAGGGGACTACGTAATAGTGAAACGATTGGAAAAGAGAAAGCCTCTTAACCTGTTCAATAGACGTGGGTGGAGTGTGAACCGGGAGATAGATAGATCTATCTACTCCAATTGAAAAAAAAAAAAACAAAGTGAGAAGATTTGAAAAGTGAAAGCCGGAAACCACATCTTAAACAGGGAACAAGGGATGAGCCTCTACACCTGTTCAATAGATGTGGGTGGAGTGTGAACCAGGCGATAAATAGATCTATCTACTCCAATTGAAAAGATCTATCTACTCCAATTGATTGAAACATTTGTCTAAATGTAATGTGCTGTGACTAGGTTGAAATATGATTTTATTAAGTGGGGATTGCTTTGATTTAATAAAGATGGCCTCGAATATCTGACTGTTCTTTTTACTATGTGTATGTGTGAGTATTGTTATGTTATCTACTAAAATTTGTCTAATATTACATACATGGCTATGTTTTTCTAAGAAATGTTGTTTAATTAAACTATGATCAGAAAGGTGGCAGGTAGAGTGTGGTTATAGTAAAACCAATATATGTAATGGGTTTATTATTAGTACCAGAGATACAATCTCTGAACGAGCATAGGTTTTCTGTAGAGGATTTAGTTGTGTAGTTGTAGGGTTATTTGCTTAGAATCACCATAATAAAAATATATCCGAATGTTGGACAATTTCTGTCTTTATTTTCGCCTGAAATTAAAGCCAAAATACGATGCTTAGAATGGTTCATGATTTAATAATGCACATTCATTGTCTGTCATATTTAACAGTATATGTTTAGAAAATTTTCTGTTGCCTCGATACACAAAACACACACGCGCATATATATATATATATATATATATAAATATATATATATATATATATATATATATATATATATAGGCTTACTAACCCCTGCATCACTTCGAGCATTGCAAAACTACATCGGGAAGTGTTTTTTTTTTTTAATCATTTCACCCCGAGCAAGGCGGAAACGCCACTGATGTGCAGGGGGTTACATAAATGTAAAAAGATTAATTAGAAAAGATTGAGGAGTACAAGCTAGTTAGAAAGGAACAATAGAAAGCTGAGAAAGCAGGTGCGATGACAGATACATAGGTGGAGAGAAAGGGAAGGTTATACAGGGGAGGGGAGAGAGCTAGAGGCCAGTGGTTAGTAGATGAGTATTAACTTTGCATTTAAATTTCTGGAGGTTGTAGCCGTCAGGAAAGCAAGAATACGGGAGTGAGTTCCACAGGCGGGAAGTGCGAGAGAGGAAGCTGCAGGAGTAGAATTGTCGTCTGCATTTGGCTAACCTGACTGTGAGTGGGTGGGACCCAGTTGCCAGTCTGGTTGCACGGGTAAACACCTGTTGAGGAGGCATCAGTGACTTAAGCTCATCCGAGCAGAAGCCATGAAAGTATTTATAGAAGAGACAGAGGGAGGCCACATTTCGACGATGGGAAAGTGGCTGCAGTCGAGTCGCCAGATCAGTACCTATCACATTACAGACTCTCCTTTGGAGCTTGTCAAGAACACTGAGGCGAACGGCAGTGGCACCTGACCATAAATGGCAGCAGTACTCCATGCACGGACGGATGGTTGACTTGTATATATGCAGGATGGATTCAGGCGGAAAAAACATCCTGGATCGACATAGTGACCCAATCTTCTTAGCAGTAGATAAGAAATATAATATTACGGCAACGAACAAAGTCTAGTTTCTTCTAAAGACCTTAATATTTAGCATCAACGATATTATAAATCGTTGATATATATATATATATATTTAATATATATATTAAATATATTTATTATTAAACTCGTTATCTGTCATTGTACTGCTTTTAACAAAAAACTTACGCTCACTTACTGTGGAGGTTCTTTAAAAATTCACTCATACAAACCCAACTGCACATGCATTTTTAAATGGTAACCTGTTCAGCAAAAAGTTTCAATATAAATGATATACTTACGGACTATTTTCAAAGTAAAGTACAAATTAAAAATCAAACTTACCTGTAAAAAAAAAAAGAAAAATAGAATGTTAGAATTACATCATAAAGTCACAATTATTTAATAAAGCTGTATTACTAGCTGATCTACTTAACAGATAAGTCAAAACGTTCATTCACTCTAATGATTATATACGAGGTTTTAGGAATACGAACAATTTGACCAAGCATTTTGTTTACTCTGTATTTTCTGAATCGGCTCATGTCTTTAATAGATCTCGGGAATTATACAATTTTATATCCATTGATTTTGCTTTGATAAAAGCTATTTTAAAATTTAATTTTCGGAAAGTTTTAGTTAGTACCTCATATAAAATATTGGCAAAATTCTGATAGTCGGGGCAAAAACGGGACAATAAAATAGTTTCATTTTAGCATTGCATATATTTTAGTCAAATAGTCGTAGAGGAGATTTAAAATTTTCTCAGTGTTACTCATTACAGTTTAAAGTTATTTCGAAATTCAGCCGCTTAGCCCGACTCATTTTCTGTGTTAAAAAACAAAACATAAAACAAACAAGCAAAACAAGAACAAACAGAATAAATAAATATTTCTGGCGATAGATTTTTTTAGTCTCCATGTCAACACAATACTTAAGGGGCTGCAGTCTGAGGAGTTAGCTGGCCAGATGTGAAGGGCGATATGGTCGTAGAAATTGCTTGTCAGCCAAGACTTGGTTCCCTTGCTTGTGTAGCATAGTTCTTTCGCCAGAACATACGATCTTCCAGCAGCTACGTTTTGACCCAGGGAAACACTACTCCCTGAAAGCGCTTGATGTATGCCTCTGTGTTGAGTTTGAGGCCCCCACGAACACACTCGGGACTTCTTTTTGTATCAGGACGATTAGAGTGAGTTTTCAGAGCTGCCGTACCTTAGTATATCACCATTCAACTCATCCAACTCTTTCCGAATCGTCTGCACTGTCCACAAGACCTATCTAAGAACACTCGCAGATGCTTATAATACAACTGGGTAAATTTTCAAGAAAATCGGTTCAGCCGTTTCGGAGTCTATAGGTAACGGATACACACACAGACAAAGTTCTATTTATAAATAAGTTTATATATATATGTGTTATATATATCATATATTTGTTATATATATCATATTATTTATATATTATTTATATATTATTTATATATTATATATGCGCAGTACTTATTTGAAAGCGCACAATATCAGTGATAACGCTGACATATTCATATAGATAGGTGTGAGTTTGTGAGTATGTATGTACGCAACGGCACACATAAACATATATATGCCAAGCCCCATACGGTTTGCATATAGTTATGTTTGTGTGAACCCCAGTGGGCGGGCACGCGCGTGTGTGTCTTTGCGCACGTCAATGGGCGTACAAGTGTGTGTATATGTGTATATATGTCTGCGTTTGTCACAACGATAAATTCTTCTCACAATTTTTCCCACTCCCACAAAAATATACGAATATACGCAGCCCTACATATAGCCAATTTAAAAAAAAAATCAGTTTGTCTGACGATCGCAAGAACATGAAACACGGGGACATATCTATCTATCTATCTATCTATCTATGTATCTATCTATCTATCTATCTATCTATCTATCTACTACTGATCTTGAAAATATTTGCCTATTTTGGTTCATTTTACTTCTAAAATTCCTGGATTGAAAATGAAATTTTACCAATATTTACGCTTGACCTAATAACACATTTCTCGCTCTCAAAAAAATATGCAAACATCACATTCGAATTTTATTTGGCCATTCTCTATACCATTGATTTTATCGATTCCTTACCATCTTATTATAAAGGTAAAAGAACATGGAGAAAAAACAAGAAAAGCTATAAGAGCCGATTGGCTGGGAAACACTAAGTTTATTAATCTAAATTAGTCTCCATTCGGATGTTTAGTTGATACTGAGTGAGATGCAAATACCTTGACATTTTCCGATAACGTCTTCCATTACAGGAAGCAATTTGAAAATTTTCTTGATGCAGGAGAAACAAACATTTCTTTGAATGTTTTGATCGCTATTTTTTTAAAAGGAGAATTGGCTACTTTTTACGTTGTCTACTGCGTTCATTCCCCTCCCCAATTTTGCTTTGCGTCTCGTTTAACAAACAAGTTTGGTGTTTGCAAACCGAACTTCTCATTATAAGAAATGATATAAAATAATTGCTGGTGATTTACATGCATATCAACATGAATGATGAGCTATATATTTTAGATGCTCTGCTTTCCTATATAATTTAGTTACATTCTTTCATAGACAATTCTTGCACAAACAAACACCGTCTGCGTTTACCTGGTGTTCTAGTACATCATTGAAGACTACTAATATCCACACCACTGACAGAAATACTAACACAATAAAAGCTGTCTGTATTTCTGAGATAAGTAATTGTAACTATTTACATTCTTATATATTGTTCGGATTGTTGTAATAATAATATTATTTACATGTAACTATTTACTCTATTTACATTTTTGGGGCTGTTTCCCTTATCTTTGTTATAATATTCATGCCGTTTCGGCAGTTGTACACTCTGGCCTTCTTTAGGTGATTGGAATTTCGAAACGAAAAAAATGTAAATAGAGTAAATAGTTACAAGTAATTATTATTATTATTATTATTATTAATAATAATAATAATAATAATTGTCAAAATATAAAGACCTGGAAATTGAAATAGAAATAATGTGGAAATTGAAAACAAGAGTCGTGCCAGTGATAGTAGGTGCACTTGGAATGATAAAAAATGGAACAAAACAACACATTGAAAGAATCCCTGGAAACCCCAGCTTAAGAGATATACAAAAAATTGTCTTATTAATTACAGCCCACACAGTAAGGAAAAGTTTGTCTATGTAACGCTAGGGATGATAGGGAAGATAGAAAAAAACATGAAATGGAGCCATAACAACACGACCTGCCTTAGCTTTTCCCGCAGACTTTATTGGCAGTGCGACCATAGCAGAAATCGAAATATGATTAAAAAATGACATAATAATAATAATAATAATAATAATAATAATAATAATAAATTTTCCTATCGACGAATATTACCTCCGTTTTTACGAATAATTTTATGCCAATTGTTATGATAAACTTAGCTGTGTGATATTAAAATTCAAAGAGAAACATAATGAATATGAGACATCAGATGTAACAGAATATTATGAAATATGAACATGAACCATCTAGTGTAACAAAATCGATAAAGTTACTATTATCTGGGGTTTTATTACACGCCATTATATAAGAGGTTTTGGAAGGCTTTAGCATCCCAGTTTTTTTGCAACTGAAAACTAAAAAGAGTACATTTGTCTTCTTAGTCTCAAGCTATGACAATATTATTGAAAAAAGCTATGTGTAAAGAATAGCATTTGATGTGTTTTCGAAACATTAACAAAATAGACAAAATTTACTAAGCGCTACAAAGAACAGAAATTGTAGAGCGACATGATCACCAACGTCCTGAAGGGACATGACACATAAAAAAGAAAACGTTGCTTGTACTACTATCAGTCAATTAGTTAAGTACCATACGTGATACACGCTTGGGTGATCATGTATCGAAAAAGGTTGCCTTTACATTCTGCAGTAGACATTGGTTAATACATTAGAATTCTTTATGAAGAGATTGAACAAGGAAAAGATAGAAAAAAGGATGAATATATTTATGATTTTTCTCATACTTTTTATTCGCATGAAATTGTTGATATTTGTAAAAGATTTATATAACACCAGGGACGTGAAAAGATCGGGAAAAGAATGAGATGCTACAGGCAAACGTGAGAAAAGAGAAAGACAAGATCAGGGTAGAAAATTTCAGTTTTCAATACCCATGGAACTTCCACAGGTCAAACTGATAATTATTGTTATCGACACAAAACAAAATCCAAGAATCATTATGAGAATGTAAAGTATAAAATAAGATAAAAAATGTATTGAAACTGTATAGATATCTTAAAAGGAGATTACATATATATATATATATATATAAATATATATATATATATATATATATAAATATAAACATATATATATATATGTGTGTGTGTGTGTGTGTGTGTGTGTGCATGTGGTGTGTCTGCGCACATATTTCAGCAGGTTAAGTTAGCAATATTGATACATTATTTACAGCTCATAGTTATAGGCACATCCGCACATTGGCATTCACAGGAATATGTACGTTAAGCGAATTCATATCCTATATTTTTCAACATATTTGCTCGTAAAATTCTATACCTGCGAACAGACGTTTACACTGAAGACAAAGGAAATAGCATATTACATGCACTTATTATGTATTCTTACGAATTTATTTCTTCAAAATTTATTATGAATTCATTCGCACATATGAAACAAAAACTAAAAGTGGTAAAAACATTAAACAAGAACGTAGACAAACAACGCATAGAGATAAGAATGTATAAAACTGGGGGGGGGGGGGGAGAAAGCTAGAGAGAGAGAGAGAGACAGGCAGACAGAGACAGGGACAGAGAGACAGAGATAAAGATATGCATACAGACGCGGACACACAGAGAACACTCTAAATTTGCCCAACTATGTTTTCTCTTACCAGCGCATATATTAAACAGTACACATCGTTCTATAAAAGATTGCGCATGCGCAATGAAACTAATGTAACCATCATTAATTTGGAAATTTATTAAAAAAATCCCTGATATTTTCATTAGAAAATTTTAAAATCCTGTTGCGATACTTTTAAGGTTCACGTTCAGCGTAGAATTTCCCACAATCTTCTGATGCACACATTTACACACGATTAAAGTGCATTTATTATGACTAAAAAGAAAGAAGAAATCACTGACAAGGAATAACAGACACAAAATTTGTTTACAAATAGAAAGGAATCGTTGTAGTAAATCTTATAGTTAGCACCTTTACAGTTCAATCAAATGGTGAATTGACTCAATTTTCATGTCACAAGTTCAAGAATATATTACTTTTCATTTTTTTCTTGTCAGACGGCACCAACTATATAAGTATGGTTTTATACATACATAATGACAGATTTTTACATAAAATGTATATACATGTACGTTGTTAAATATTAATTTAGCAGCACATTAAATTGGTATTATGCTTATTTATTAGATTAGCGAAAAATAATGTTTTAATTACGTCTCATTTTGTAAGAGATTAACTAATTTCTCTTTTGTGGGCGATATCATTTTTAAGCAGTTACCATTGGAAACAGAATATTCGAAATTATTTTTAAATTGTTCGTAAATAAATTTGTGTTGATTCTATTGATAATTCGCAAGTGAATCGATTAGGAAATATTGAATTTGCTTTCCAAACATTATTAATATGGAGAAACTAAGAATTGATTTTATATCACGAAATATATCAATCGGAAATATAATGTAACGTAAGCTTGTATTTAAAAATAATTTACGAAATAGAGATATACTTTTCTAATGATATATATCTATACCATTCTTTTCACATCTATCTATCTATCTATCTATCTATCTATCTATCTATCTATCTATCTATCTATCTATCTATCTATCTATCTCCCGTTCACCTTTTATATCTATCTGAATTCTTTCAGTTGCAGCTTTAATTAATTTTTGCATTTTTTTAAAAATCATTTCACTCTAAGCAAGGTGATAATGTTATTAAGACGTAAGATGTTATTCGGGATGAAAGAGAATAAGAAGAATTTAATGAGGAGAAAGAAAAATAAAAGAACAGGGAGAATGAAAGTAGTAATTTAGTCGCATGTAAATTTTTGCAGATCATAGGGGACAGGAAATCAGAAAGATCGATAGTTTCCTAGTCCAGAAATGCACGAAAGTTATCTACTGCAGTAGAACTTACGGTTACATCTAGCGATGTCATAAGTAAAACGATGAAACCTACCTTCTATTAGTCTTTAATTAAAGTTTTAATATTTTAAAATTATTTTTAATAAAATGAATCGTAAAAAATATTTTAATAATGTATAAATATTATCTAATTATTGTTTTAATCCTTAATAAATTACTTTTATTCAGTCATACAAATATTATCGTTACTGGTGCCGAGTTGTCTCCGTCTTCAGTTGTCTCGGCGCTCAGTCGGTGGTGATGATTTGGTGGTGTTGAGTTAGCGGTGTTGAGTTGCTCCTTGCAGCAAACAAAATGGTTGCGAAAGGATTTGGAACTTTCGAGAAAGTTTCGTTAAATAGAGTTTGCAAATTATTGATTTTATTGCTTTTGGCATATTCGTAACATACTTTCCTGTGCAATTCTCCAACGTATTAATAAGAACAGAGAAACTTCTTTCCATCTGGGTGTAATTTGGTTGTAACACAAAAGAAGACAGAAACAGTTGCCTAATTATCTGTTCGACGTCATTCTTGTCTCAACTTTGTAGCCAAGAAGTCTACACAGAAATGTATCTTTTTTTCTCTTCGATAATGAATCATTGCAAGGATTATTGAAGCTGATCAACATTGAGGCTATATCTCGATTAGCTATTAGTAGCTTCGTTTGGTAATTAGAAATTACTGGTAACTCTGTCTATTTTTACCGTTTGCCTGTTCAACAAATCCAAACAGTGAAGATAAATATAAGTTATCTCATGATCTTTTGAAATTTCTTCCTAAAATGATATGCGGAATTCTGCTTATTAACTACGGAAACATTGTGATTATACCAAATAAGATGTGAACACCAGTTCAAAAAAACAAGAACTTATCAATTAAAACAGCTAATGAAAATTACTGGAAATTAAAAAGTTTAGAACACTGTGGCTATAACGATTCAAGTGAGGAGATCTGTTTGAATAAATGAATAAATGTATACTGATTATTTAAGTGTCATTTACTTCGGTCAGCGTTTCCCCATAGAAAAAGTTTTGGCGTTGATGGAAACTTATATCTATGAGGCATTCTTGTTCAATATATTATATTATTCAGGCATCACGAGATGACTACAAGTTACTTTTAGACTCTACAATCACAAGAGATGCTTAAAATGGTAGACAATGCGTTGTGGTGCAGTGGATATCGGCTCGGAACGAGAAATCGGGGAGCCGAGTTCAAATTCCAGTTGAATTCATTGCATTCACTTACGCGCAAATACCCTTGGGAAAGGTATTAATTCGTCTCTTCCTTCCAGCTATGGGTTAAATGACAGGACAAATTGGGCTCTATAGCCTTGGTTGGCAACCAATCTACCGCAGAAAGCAATGGCAACCTACTGCGGGATAATCTTCTTCCCAGTCAGTCATGTCTCTTTCGAGACACGATCGCCCAAGCGTGTATCACGTATGGCACTTAACTGACTGACTGCTTGAACAACGTTCGCCGAAGTGATCAGTGGGATTGTTGCACATACAATTTTTTGTTTAAGAACCGCCAGTGTAGTTGGTTTTCTGCTATATCTTTTAGGTTCCACCACAGGTAAAAATCTAAAAACTACGAAAAGCAAGTTTTTCTTTTCCTGAAGTGTGTATACATTTTTGTAGGGGCCAACACTGTATATATTCGTGCTTATGTGTGAAAATTTCAGATCAGTATTCAGCTATTAAATACTTGTCAGACTTCAGAATTATTGACGCGGTATTTCCAGGAAAAGGATGGCCCGCAGCTATGAAACGTGCACGATGTTTCACATATTCCCTCTACAGTTCAACAGAATTGGCACATCGTTTCTTCAGTTTCCTTAACCCTTTCAGAAATTATGGTGGATGCACTTTGAAATACTGTTCCGCTGTTATTAACACATGCGGGTCACTCAAAAGTTGACTTCCTTTCGAAAGCCTTTTATTGTTTGGAAACTAGCATAAGAGGGAGTAAGTCGGCCGGCCCCAAACCTCAAATTCTTTGAATCATCTATCGCATTTCCTGGTCTGTGACCAGATATATTATCCTGCAGAAAAGAAGAACATATTTCTGCAGTTCCCTTTACTGTTTTTCCTTTTAGAATCTTAGAATAGTATTAATCATTTATTGCTTTGTTCTCTTGGAGTTTGCATCAAAATATTTTCTTTAATACTGCTCCCCGCAAATGTGGTCAAGATTTATCCTGTTGGTGTGGGGTCTTGAATTACTTCGTGATTGGATAATACAAGTGACACTAATGCATGGATTATTGTTTGGTTTCATAATCAGAATGGGATAAACATGTTTTATCAACAACAAAAACATGTGTAGAAGTTTAAAGTTTATAAAAATATAAATATATAATAAGTGACCAGTGAAGTCAACATCCGGCGGCGATAGGCTGTTTCATGCTTAGTTTTCTGATCATGTGCGCGTAAGCATGAAGCAGGTTGTTGCAACTACGTGTTGACTTCAAGATCCACAGTCATATTTACACTACCGGCCGTAATTATTAGGCGACCACAGTTTTTTTTAAAGAAATGATGTATTTCATACTATGTTTTAGTATTTATTGCCAAGTGGATAATTCTAAATGAAAATAGAATGGTTCTTTTGTTATTATTACTTTGCAAAATTTTACAAGGCAAGGAAACAAAAATGAACTTATCCAAATCCCAATAGATTTTCTTCATTCTTTCATTGATGAAACTGCAATATAGGAAATTATTAAATATTTATAAATTGATTTATTTTGCAGGTTATTTTGCAGTATTGAAAAAACAACCATTCTGTTTTCATTTATAATTATTCACTTGGCAATAAATACTAAAACATAGGATGGAATACATCATTTTTGAAACGCTTATTATGGGCGGTAGTGTACATACATTCTATCGCTGATATTGAGCAGTTTAACCCGTAAATATATACCTTAAAAATTTATTTATATAAAAACTGCGGACTTAAAAATTTATATACTATAGTCATCGGCAGACAGATCTGTTTCGCTGTATTAAAGCTCATCAGTACGGCTTAGGCTCCGGTCGCTTCCTAACATAGTATTGTAACCCGACCGTATTGACGTCAGTCGGCGATTCTACCCCTAGGCTACGAGCGTCCATGAAGGCTTTATATATATATATATATATATATATATATATATATATATATATAAGTTGATGTGTCTAGCTACACTGGTGAGCTGTGATACAGCAAAACAGGCCTGTATGCAGGTGATTAATATATATATATATATATATATATATATATATATATAGAGAGAGAGAGAGAGAGAGAGAGAATGAAAGCGAAAGAAACACAGAGAGAGAAAAAGAGAGGATAAAGTAACACTTCAGTTGTGATTTCTATGTCTACACTGTGTGTGTCTATAAACGCACTTTCTCCGGTATCTATTCATTCCTTGTAAATATAGCTAATTACACACGCACACACACACACACACACACACACGCACGCGCGTTTTGTATATTAGTGATGTCTTCCATAACGTAACTGATATCGATTATATTTTTAAATGGTAGGTGAACAATATGCGGTTTCTTTTATCAAAGTTGTTGGTCGTTTCTTCGTATAATTAGTCTATCTCAGACAAATTTAACTGCATTTCAAAGGAAGAAAACAGATTAAGTTTTACTTTGAAAATGATCATAAAAAATTCGCATGAGCTTCAAAGTGTGAGAGAGACGGTGAACGTATCACAAGTGGTAAAGAGGCAAAGAGACTTTGATTGAGATTAAAAGACATTTACTTCATCTTTTGATTGTCTCTTGCCCTTATCAGGTCAACTGCTTGTTTTTTGTTTTTAAGCAACTCGATTCGCAATCTCCTTTCAAGCACAGTTTGTAGCTTTTCAGCTCTAATTCATTTTCTATCTGTTTCTTTTGCTAAATACAATTAATGAAGCCATCGTATTTATCCTGCCTTATGGTTGAGATATTTGCGTATTTGCGAGCAATTCGCTGATACGAACTATAAAGTCATTTTAAGAAATGTAGGTCCTCTCCAGATGTGCGTTGAGGTGCAGTTGATATCGACTCGGAACGTTAGATCGGAGTGCCGAGTTCGAATTCCAGTTGAATTCCTTGGATTCACTTACACACAAATACCCTTGGGAAAGGTATTAATCCGTCTCTTCCCTCTAGTTATGGGTTAAGTAATAGGACAGACTGGGTTCTATAGCCCTGGCTTGCAACCAGAAAGCAAGAACAACTTACTGCAGAACAATCTTCTGCCCAGTCAGTCATGTCTCTTTCGAGACATGATCGCCCAAAGCGTGTATCATGTATGGCACTTATCTGACTGACTGATGAAAAACGCTCAGTCAGACACCCACTAAAGATGCCAACAAATTCAAGACATTAACTGAGAATGACCTGCATTAAACTTGATAGAAATTGGCACAGCCACCGACTGATGTCCTGATGGATAATTGAACCAATCTTTCTATTCCATTATTTGTTCAGAATTGATCTGATGCTGTACATAGTTAAGGCGTGTATTGAAAATTATATGTCAGATTGCGGATTTTAAATAATCTCCAACATAAATATATCATTGACAATACTGTTTAAGAGTACTTTATTTTTGTTCCATCAGTAAAGAATGTCTAGATTCATTCTCCAAATACGTACTGAAACTATTTATGTAATTTCAAAAACCAGTGTGCAGTATGATTGAATATAAGGATATTATTAGTTGCTGCCCTTACATCACTGTTAGTAAATAATAATTCCCATTTACTGTTGTTGACAAATTATATATTATTAAGATTCAAAGAATAAATTTTTTTATTTTTCGTATTCTGTTGTTTGTTTTCATTTATTTCTGTTTCTATTAATCATTTGTTTTCTTAATATGCATTTATTTACTATTTTGATTTTTAAGTTTATTTCTCTTCTACAGATCTTTTTATTGTTTATTTTTTCTCTGACTTTTCATGAGATTTTTCATTATTGTTTTCTTATTTCATTTGCTTGATTTTTTATTCATTTTCTTCCTTTTATATTTCTCTTTCTTGTGTTGTTTTGCACTCACAACATCTCATAGAAGTTGTTAGTTTTCATACAGTTTTCTTTCATTTTACATTATTTATTTTGCTTTCCTTTATCCTCTCATGTATGTATGAATCTATGTATATATGTATACATACTGGAGTGGTTAGAACGTTTGCTTTCTGATCATGAAGCCCGGGTTCGAATTTCACCATCGTTGATTTGTCAGGAAGGTGAGTTCTTCATGTAACCGGTCAGCGTGCGGCACATTTAGAAAATCCCTAAAAACTTTCCACCGGTTGACCCAAGACTTGTGTAATTAGACAGACGGCTGCCATTGAGGAACCATCGATAGTTGTGCTTGCTCGAAGTCACAAGTCATCGTTACCGTGGGGTTGAGTGTACTGGTCTTGTACAAACTTTTACGCCAGATAATGCACTCTCGCCCAGAAATTCTAACTAAGGTACGTTCAGCATTGTTACAGTATAAACCACAGGTAGGCTCTGTGGGTGTTGAATAAACACAAATCTACCTGAGCAGGCGTTTGCTATGGGGATTAGTTAGACGGTAGACGGGTATCTTAAATTACGAATAGCCAACCATTTTGATTATGTATGTATGTATCTGTCTATCTCTTCACTATTTTCTTTGCTTATTTATTTATTCACTTGCTATATTCTGGATCTTTTACATTGTCTAATCTCCCACTTATTGAACTTATTTAGTTTAGACTGATTCAACCAAACTACAAAACGAGGAGAAACATTTTGTCACAAAACTAAAAATAATACTTATTAAAAAATACTTCCATTCTTAGTGAAGCAAAAATAGCGTGCGTCCAATTTTCAAACAGTAAAATAATCCGCTTACCACTCAAAGCTGAACTGATAGCTGAATTGCAATGCTGAGTCTCTGAATAAATAACGGCCACTTAGACTAATGTCACTATCTTCGAGATTGATATAAATACGTCATGAAAGGCTTACATGAAACCTTACTAAAATAGTAAAATCAAGAATAGATGAGTTAAAAGTACGACATAATCTTAAGAATATACAGAAATCTCTGTTACTGGGGTCTGCGACGATAGTGAGAAAGGTGCTGGAGATTATAGAAAACTTGCTATTACTTAATTTTAAGCGATAGAAATCAATTATTAGTGTTAATTGGTAAGTTATGGAAACAATAATAAGAATAAAAAATAATAATGTAGAAATAATATGCGAAATTATGGAAATAATAATAATAATAATAATAATAATAATAATAAATACTGAATATTGAAAAAATAAATGAATATAAAGTGGACGAACAAATTATTACATTTTTTATTTTAAATCTCAGCACTAATAAACTTAAACGTATGTCAACTTTTTTCCATTAATTTTTTTTTCTTTCTTTAACAAAATACTCTAGTAGTGATGTTTTGTTTGGTTGAGCCGTTGCTACGCCAAAGTTATTTTTTTTTAACCAGCGTCTTTCTCTTTGAATTCCAATCGCGTCTATGTCAGCTGTCGCTTGGCAGCCCATTTAGGAGAAGGAAAACTCCGAACAACAACCCGCAACTCAAGGTGTTAATCGTGCCGAGGATGGAATGGCTACTGCGTTATGAGGTCACAAACGATCCCCTACAGGCTTCGGGACCCTGTTTGTAAAAGACCGTTACCCAACGTGCCGTCAACTTTGGGTTGACTTTTGGACCCGTGCGTCACTCGTGGGAAAAACATGAGAAATACAAATAGAAATAAAAGTCCAGTATGGCTCTTCCAGTGGATAACCAGGAAGCCCGTCCTTCAGGAGGGAACGTACTTGAGGTCGAAAAATCTGCCATAGGAACAAACTCCTACACAAAGAGTGAATCTTCAGGCCCACACAACCAGGATAATACTAATGGTGGTTCTGAAAATTCTCTGGCTAGATCTACAACCGTATATTTAAAGAAAGAAAAAATAAAATGGTCCCGTGAGGAGTACAACGTCGTTATGACTGCATTTCATGAAGCGTTACTCAAACCTCAAAAAAAAACATGACTCGCCAAACATATGACATTTGGCGTGAAAAAGTTGGTCAAGCAAATAGAAAGTATATTGACGAAAATAAATTAGCCAATGTACGAAGGTACATTATTCGTAATAACCGATTGACAGAGGCTGAAATTAATGAAATTAAAAGAATTGTAACTGTGAGTATTTGTGTCTTCTCAGAGTGTAGTTCGTAGCCGAATTAATAACCACTCCGCCAGCTGCTACTCGTAGAACCCGGAACACTGCTTCACCAGGGACTCCGTTTCCTGCGCACCGTAAGCAAAACGCTGTCTCCCAAACACCGGTGTAGCCTTCTCGAGTCGTAAATAGCAAAAAGTGACCCGAAACAGAAGTAGGCTCTTTTTATGTGTTTTTTGGTCTCGTAATTTCCCACTCTCCGAGAGCCTCACTTTCACCAATGACGCATGCGCCGTGTCATTCGAAAAACTGCCTCGCGGTTCCATTACGTCTACGAACGCACGTGCAAACAAACCGCCTTCTTTTGCTTCGGCGAGGTAAGTCTCCACCACACTCCCCCCTGATCTCATCATCACAAAAAGTGCATTCGGGAGCGGGTCTCTTCTGGCGGGTGCTCCTTCGGAGGGGTACGACACAAGGTTCGTCCTCAGATGGGCTGTCACCTGAGGTTTCGTCATGCACGTCAGCATCCGCTGTTAGTGGACCATCGGAGCCATCACTTGGTTGACCTGACCCCAAGTAAATAAATCGCTCACTCTCTTCTGTGTCGGTTTCATCGCCCGACGATGCATATGGTCCTGAAAATGGCCGTAGGTCTTTGACATGGCGTGGTACCCCATCAATTCGCACTGTCAGTGGGCTGACAATTTCGGTTACCCGCCCGGTCCTGAACTTGGTTGTGCATTTGCCGTGCGGATTTTTGACCCAGACAACGTCACCTTCTTCATATCTCCCTCCGATAATCTGTGGTTCTGGTGGGGGTTTGGCTTCAATGCCTTTTACTCTGACGTGGTAATTATGCAGCACGTCAGCCGGTGCCGTGGAAGGTGAGACATCGTCCTTTGGCGTGACATTATACCAATAAACGGCCTCCAACGCGGAACAACCCTTCCTTGCTGCGATGGTCTTAATGCGCGAGTTATCAGGGAGCAACTCTGAATTCGAATGTGTTTTGCCAGTGGATGCAGCGACCGATTCCTTACAGCTTCCGTTGTCGGTCATGATAGCCCGTGCTCGAGTCAAAAGCTGCTCCAATGTCATGGTCTCCATTCTGGACGAGGCACGAAGAAGCTGTCTAACATATTGTGGCAACCCCGAAACAAACGCACATATCATCCATCGTTCGGGCAACGATCCCTCAACCAGCCGAGCTAAACGATGTAGTTCGGCCAGAAACTCGTCCACTGTTTCTCCCGAGCGAAGTTGCCGAGTAACAAATTGATCGTATGCATCAAATGCATCTGTCGCATACGCGGTCATGAGGGCCCGTTTAATTTGCTCCGCATCCGCTTTCTGTTCCTTGCTGAGCTGCCTGTATACGGCAAGAGCACCGCCTCGGAGGCGTAATGGAAGAATCCGCTCAACTTTGTCCATAGCACAGAGTTCGCAGACCAACTCTGCATTTTCGATCCACTCGACGATTGGCATATCATTTGCAGCGCCACTGAACTCAGGAATCAACCGGACATCAAAGACTTTGCCGTCCATAATGGAAATCGTAATAGATGCCGAAATAGCTTGTGAGTATTTGTGTCTTCTCAGAGTGTAGTTCGTAGCCGAATTAATAACCACTCCGCCAGCTGCTACTCGTAGAACCCGGAACACTGCTTCACCAGGGACTCCGTTTCCTGCGCACCGTAAGCAAACCGCTGTCTCCCAAACACCGGTGTAGCCTTCTCGAGTCGTAAATAGCAAAAAGTGACCCGAAACAGAAGTAGGCTCTTTTTATGTGTTTTTTGGTCTCGTAATTTCCCACTCTCCGAGAGCCTCACTTTCACCAATGACGCATGCGCCGTGTCATTCGAAAAACTGCCTCGCATGAGCTCGCCTCGCGGTTCCATTACGTCTACGAACGCACGTGCAAACAAACCGCCTTCTTTTGCTTCGGCGAGGTAAGTCTCCACCACAAGATTCGGAAGAGACGAATCAACAAAATATGAAAAGGAACCGGAATAAGAATCAGAAATAACAAGTAATAACATCAAACAAGCCACAGGTCATAATGTAGAAACCGTGATACACACAAATCACTGTGAAGATAATGCTGTAAGTTTAAAAGTGCAGGAAAGGTGTCATCTGAGTCAGTTAAAAGACGAAAATAAAACGAGTTCAGAACACATCGAACATAATTATTTGACGGAAAATAAGAACAGTATACAAGAAGCCAAGGAAGAAATCAAGAACCATATAAGTCAAATACAAAATATTGCAACGGAGGAACGAGAACAGCTCCCAAAATTACAACCAACAAAGCATACCCTCCGAACTATTAAACTCTACAATGCAGCACTCAAATTAATCTTGGATGAAGACACTCATACAAATCTCAATGAAGCAATATATGCATCAGCAATAGCAGCAACAAAAAAATTGAACATCAAATTAAAAACAAGGCAGTCTCGCAGACATGAAGATCCACCCTGGAAAAGAAAAATAGAAAAAGAAATCGAACAACTTAGAAGTAAACTATCAGTACTGGATGAAATGAGTAGGGGAATAAATGTAAGAACTAGGAAAAGCAGAAGAGTCGAAAGAAAATACAACATTAGAAATGAAAATGAAGTCCTATCAACTAAGGAAAAAATAAAGCAAAAAATCCAACTGAAGGCTCAAAGAATAAGACGCTATGAGAAAAGATCAAGATTTTACAGACAAAACAAGATTTTTCAAACCGATGCAAAGAGATTTTACAGGGTAATAGGCAAAAAAAGAATTGAAGTGACAGTCACCCCCAGAATGGAAGAAGTTACACTGTTCTGGGAAAAGATATGGGCTTGCCCTAAAGAACATAGCAAGGAAGTAGATTGGATTGCACAAGAGATAGAACGAATGAAAAATAAACCAGAACAGACATGGGCTGGAATTACAGAAGAGGATGTTAAATTTGCACTAAAAAAGCATACGATTGGAAATTGCCCAGGTATAGATAAAATTCCTAACTTTTGGCTATATTATTTAAATACAGCACATAAAAAACTAGCCAAAGAAATTCAAAAAATGGCTGACGATCCCACTAAAATTCCTGCATGGATGACCAAAGGAATTACATTTCTTCTACCAAGAATGGTGACACAAACAACCCGAAAAACTACAGACCAATTACATGTCTTCCGACAACATATAAACTATTAACATCTATTTTAACAAAACAGACATATTTATTCTTAGAAAGAAATGACATGATACCGCTTGAACAAAAAGGGTGCAAACGTGGCTGTCATGGATGTAAAGACCAATTGCTTATTAACAAAATGATTCTGGAAAACTGCTACAGTACAAAGAAAAATCTTAGTACTGCCTGGATAGACTATCGTAAGGCATTCGATAGTGTTCCACATTATTGAATTTTAAAGACTTTAAATATATACAAGATATCGCCCGTCATCATAAATTTCATCAAAGAGTGCATGCCTATATGGAAAACAACCGTTTACCTCAATCATATAAATGGAACTTATAAGTCTGATGAAATAAACATCAAAAGAGGTATATTTCAAGGTGATTCTTTGTCTCCATTACTATTCTGCATATCATTAATAGCACTAACCAGTCAACTTAATAAGACAGAATGTGGTTATAAAATAGGACAAAAGAAAATAAGCCATCTATTTTACATGGATGAATTAAAGTTATATGCTAAGAATGATAATGAGCTGGAAGGTCTTCTGCAAACTGTAAAATGCTTCAGCGAAGATATTGGAATGAAATTCAATTTGAATAAATGTGCTAAAGCTACAGTTTTACGTGGATCAATACAAGAAACATCCTCAATTAGCTTAGACCCTGCAGTAACAATAAAACAATTGAAACCAGAAGAAGCTTATAAATACCTAGGTGTAAATGAGAGTGAAAACATTCACCATAAAAAATGAAAGAAATAGTGCGTAAAGAGTACTATAGAAGGCTACGAATGATATTAAAAACTGAATTGAATTCTCAGAACAGAGTTATGGCCATTAATAGCCTTACAATCCTATTTGTCCAATATAGTTTCAACATCTTAAACTGGACTCTAAACGACATCAGGCGAATGGATTCTAAAACAAGAAAGCTTCTTTCTAAGCATAAGATGCATCATCCAAAGGCTGATGTAGACTGCCTATACATACCTCGTAAAGAAGGTGGAAGAGGTCTTATTCAGCTGGAATTGTCATACATGACAACAACTATTGGCTTACTAATATACATAGAAACAACAAAGGATTGGATGATACAATTAGTAAGGCAACATGAAGAAAGAAAGAAAAAATATTCAATAATAAAAGAAGGCAGTAAATACAAACAAGATTTACAGTTAGTAGATTCTGTAGAAAAGCAAAACAGAAGCCAAGAACCAACTATTGCGGCAAAAAATATGAAAATGAAAGCCAAAGATAAAGCTTTTGAACAGATGAAACAGCGCTGGCAAGACAAACCTCTGCATGGCCAATATCCAGAACGTGCCAATAAATCCAATGTTGACAAAGTTAATTCTTATCGATGGTTACGTGCATCTGGATTAAAGTCTGAAACTGAAGGCTTTATTCTTGCAGCACAAGACCAAAGTCTTTTCACTAGAAACTTTCAGGCAAATATTATGCATAATAATATGGATCCGAAATGCAGGTTTTGTGATAAACACTAAGAAACAATAGACCACCTAATCTCAGGCTGTTCTGTGCTTGCCCCAAATGAATATAAAAATCGCCATGATAGAGTAGGGCAATATTTACATTGGACAATGTGCAAACATTATGGAAAATCTGTAAACAAACACTGGTATGAACATCACCCAGCACCGGTTACAGAAATAGATGTAACCATTCTATGGGATTAACTATCTACACAGATAGAAAAATTGAAGCAAACAGGCCAGACATTATTGTTAAAAGCCAGAAGGAGAAAACGTGTCTATTAATTGATATGGCTTGTCCAGCGGATTGTAACATAGCAATCAAGGAATTTGAACAACTGTCAAAATATAAAGACCTGGAAATTGAAATAGAAAAAATGTGAAAATTGAAAAGAGGAATCGTGCCAGTGATAATAGGTGTACTTAGAATGATAAAAAATGAAACAAAACAACACATTGAACGAATCCCTGGAAACCCCAGCTTAAGAGATATACAAAAAATTGTCTTACAGCCCACACACTAAGGAAAACTTTATCTATGTAATGATAGGGATGATAGGGAAGATAGAAAAACATGAAATGGAGTCATAACAACACGCCACGACCTGCCTTAGGTCTCCCCGCAGACTTGGTTGGTAGTGAGACCAAAGCAGAAATCGAAATATAATGAAAAATGACATAATAATAATAGCAGTAGTTAACACGATTTTTGTTGCCAAGAAAATAAACACGTTTTAGTTAATTTGATGGCGCTGTTTCCGAAAATGACTTTAGATTTTCATGGTTAGCTACCATTTTTGATGTACTGAAATATTTTTATGAAGAAAAAAGATCAATTTACTATCTTGTCTGATTGCAACATTTAGTAAGTAAAAGTTGTAGGAACCCATCAATTTTTTGTTGTGCCCAGAAATAATTCAGCTACCTTAAATAAATTATTTTTATAAGAAAAAAGGTACTTGGACACCAAAGATTTTAAGATGTACTGAATTTTTTCAAATTATCGCCACAATTCAAATTAACTGATAAATATTATCAGGAGTACACTTTAGCAGTGACACGCTAAATATGTGTATTAAAGTTAATTTTTTTTACATAGCCATCTACTTAAGTTTCTGGATAATGTGAGAGATCAGCAAGGAGAATGATCCATCAGGATATCAAAACGAAAGAAGGGCGGTACCATTGACAGTGGAACAAACGACTGATGGCTGATTATTGCTGGAGTATCAAAAAGATCTTAAATAACATGGAACATGACAGACAATCAAGAAAGAGAAGATTTTTACTATAGTTCTAATGTTCACGATGGTTTTAATTTTTCTGCTAGTTTATTAAATGATTTAATGAAAATAAATGTTGGTCTTGTTATATCCAATTATGTTACTTTTAAAAACTTAGGGTCTGATTGTTATTGAAAAAAATCGTATTTCTCAAAAAGCAAACCATTATTTGTTGGTTTGAGTACGAATTGAGAGGTTACTACCATTTTACTTTGAGAAATATTGGATATCGGTCAATGACATATATACAAAAACAAATGAAAGATACTGTTTTCTAAAAATAAGTTATTTATATACATAAAAAACGGCAGCTAAACCCCCCCAAGGACATTTTCAGATTCAGCGCCCGAAAATTGGCTAAAGAAATATTTGGTGTCTCGACACCATTTAAGGTTTCTTTGTTGTAGACCAGTGTAATAAATTATCTGATGCTTCACTGGAAGCATGGTTCTCATGACATTACATATTAATTGATAAGTAGTGGTAATATATACAGGCTGCAATGGGTAAATTATCGCCTTTTTATATGTTTAATTTGGGCATGGGTTTTCTTTGTTTTTTGATTTTGTCGACTGCATAGTTAAGTAGAGTCAGTTGCACCATGACGCAACTTCTCCCGCTAGAAATTTGGAAACGGCTTACTCTACTCCTTGGCATTCGTGCTGGAAACTCTAATACGAGCATTTCAAAATGTTTGGGTGTCAATTTGAGGACAGCGCAGTGGAGTTGGAAAGATTTTGATATATTCAATCAACATAATTATGTTTGGAGTGATCAAGTTATCAATAATGATGGCGATGTTATGCCGTCAGTCATCTTCCCACAGGGCCTCAGATAAACTCAGACGCCTGCATTGAATGCCTTGAAGAGGTAGTGCTGTCTTGTGTCAAGAAGGTGGCTGGTGAAAATACTATATCTGGCCAGAGGATTCGTCCCCATGCCACACAACCAGGGGAACACAGGCATGGCTGACAAACGATTTTTGCGATCACATCACCACTTACACCTGGCCACTTAACTACCCAGACTTGCAACCCACTTTGTTATTATGTGTGGGGAACAGTTGAGTGACACACCAACAAAACTCCTTGTAACAACAAAAATAAACCGAAACCAAAGATTATAGTAGCATTATGTCCGGAAATTCCAGTTGAATTCCTTGCATTCACTTTACACACAGATACCCTTGTGAAAGGTATTAATCCGTATCTTCGCTCCAGTTTAATAATAGGACAGATTGGATTCTATAGCCTTATGGCACTTAACTGACTATGTCCGAACGCACAGCGACTGAAATGACGTAAATATTGGAGTAAAGATAAGGACAACAACCCGAACGATGTAAATATTGTAAATAATTACAATATTTCTCAGATATATAGACAGATTTCCTATTTCTGTCTGCAGAGGCCTGAGAGGCAATAAAGTGCTTGACACGGTGATACAGCCGGACTCTACTCACTCCTTAACATTGTCAGTGTTACTTCAGAGTAGCTAATATAGAATTTACACGTTTCTCCCATATGTGGCTGCGTAGATTTCTACATTAATACGTTTTGGGTTTCGTCAATGGGAAACCAATTAGCGCTTCATCAATACCAAGAGCTCTTTCGAGACCCCCATTTTGAACGTAATTTCCAACATTAAGTGGGTCACCTGATCCGGACATGAAGTTATTTACATGGTTGTAGGATGGCTTTATTGAATAACTTTTTCTATTTTCTAACGTGAACGCGGGTTTTAAAAATATACTCATTTTTCTATTCGAAAATATTTATCTTTTCTTATTCTATTTAAGAAGAAAATATTTAATGCAACGAAAATCAGTATGGTTGAATATCTAGTTTTAGAAATACTTGTTCATCATTTATTTTGTTTTTTCTAATGATACACCATTTTAGGAATGTCAGTTTTAATTCAAAGAAGAAATTGCAAGGAAAGCGAGAAATAAGGATACATTTAACATGGCATAACTTTATTAAAAAAGAGTATGTCTTTCTTTTCTTAAATCATTTTAATCATTTCATCCCAAGCAAGACGATAAAGTCACTATGATGCAATGGATTTCTGGGAATGAAGGATACAGGGAAACCTTAATGATGGGAATAGACAATAAAATGAAAAGATTCAGAGAGACAGGGGATGACGATGGAGGTTATATTTGAAATTTAAACGACCATAGTTGATATGAAATCAAAAGACCAGAGGAGAGTTTTGCAGATGGGAGATGCGAAATAAACTATGAATTCGAGGTATAAATATGATTTTAAAACTAGATAATCACCTGTTTGTGCATATATGACTTGCTTTTTCTTTTGCTGAGTGCAATGAAGCGACGCTAAAATTTCACAGAATCTTCATTTTGTTATATAAATATTGTTAACCCTGACGGTTCGTTATTGATTGTAATGAAATCGTCTGTTCAATTTGATATATGTTCAAATACATAATGAGAAAATTTTACAGCCAATAACCACAAGCTGGTTTCTGCAGCCATTAACTGTAAGTTTATGAGTCACTCAATCGTCAATTGGGTGGTGAAACTTTAATCTAATAATTCACAAGAGCGTCTCCAGTGTTAGAAACAACTTCAGCAATAAATAATATTGGCATGGGATGCAGGGAGGCTGATAGAATGCTGTTTCATGTTGAGGCATTCGTATCATCATCATCATCATCATCATCATCATCATCATCAGTTCAATAACTAGGTCTGGTCGTAGGGTCAGGGTTAGTAGACCTGGCGGAGCTTGTCCCTCTTCAGTTTAAACCACAGCTACTACCCACCAACATGAAGGCTTGCTTTGGTCAACGACACGTGGTTTTTCATTCCATAGAAGGGAGTTGGGGAACGTAGACTTCAGTTTCATGTAGCGTTCGACCCACTGACGCCATGTTGTCACCAGCCTGCCTGCATATACATCTATCAATCCCAGTCAAACCCATCGTGGTAGATGGTCATTGGCCCTACAAGAAGTCTCATCTACCTTTTTCATAATGGTTGCCTGTCAGATATTACTGGGTTACATGATATCAGTACCCCTCGTAGTGTGAAGTAGCATTGCTTCTTTTCTTATTGTCACAAATTTAGTCGCATCTTGAATAAAAAATGTCCTGGTACAAATTTTGTTTCGGATTTGTATCTCAAAACTAGTTGATGTTTTACTTCATACATTTCAATGGCTAGAAAGCTTGATATCAATAACATACAATATCTTGAACTTCCTTGTTATAATCAAGAACATTAAAAGAAAGAGTCTTTTATTACCCAGCGGAAAGTAATAGTTCATCTTGATTAAAATAATTAAAGAAAAAACAGATATTAATTCTTTATAAGATCTGCTGACCATTATTATTTTTTATTTTATGTTTTATTTTAAATCAGTTAATCAGTTAATTTCTCTTGCCCATGGAACTAAGAGGAGACAATATGGTTTCAGATAATAGAATCTGAAGTCTTTATACATTCTTTTAAATTGAGATCCCCACAAGCAAGGCAGTAAAGCTAATAAAATACATGGGGTAGTGGGTGTGGAAGAATTAGAAACAGAAACATTACTCATGAGCGAAAACAAAAAAGAGTAATTAGAAAGATAGTAGATAGCGATTGACGTTGCATTTAACTTTTTTGCAGATTAAAGTTAGTTGGAAAGTGTGGAGCTGAATGGGGAGATCTACAATCGAGAAAAGCAACAAAAAAAAGAAAAGAAAAGAAACTGTTAGTATAGAATTTACGGCGACAATTCTACTCCAGCAGCTTCCTCTCTCGCACTTCCCGCCTGTGGAACTCACTCCCGTATTCTTGCTTTCCTGACGGCTACGACCTCCAGAAATTTAAAAGCAAAGTTAATACTCACCTACTAACCACTGGCCTCTAGCTCTCTCCCCTCCCCTGTATAACCTTCCCTTTCTCTCCGCCCATGTACCTGTCATTGCACCTGCTTTCTCAGTTTTCTATTGTTCCTTTCTAACTAGCTTGTACTCCTCACTCTTTTCTAATTAATCTTTCTACATTTATGTAACCCCCTGCACATCAGTGGCGTTTCTGCCTTGCTCGGGGTGAAATGATTAAAAAAAAAAAAAAAAAAAAACATCGAACAAAATCAACTGTAAACTGATGAAATATTGACTAGTACTGCGCTTTAATTAAAAAAAAGTCGAAATACTATAGCAAAGAGCTCATCTGAACAATTATCGTGTATGTTTTTTTTTTGTTTTTTTTAATCATTTCACCCCGAGCAAGACGGAAACGCCACTGATGTGCAGGGGGTTACATAAATGTAAAAAGATTAATTAGAAAAGAGTGAGGAGTACAAGCTAGTTAGAAAGGAACAATAGAAAGCTGAGAAAGAAGGTGCGATGACAGATACATAGGTGGAGAGAAAGGGAAGGTTATACAGGGGAGGGGAGAGAGCTAGAGGCCAGTGGTTAGTAGATGAGTATTAACTTTGCATTTAAATTTCTGGAGGTTGTAGCCGTCAGGAAAGCAAGAATACGGGAGTGAGTTCCACAGGTGGGAAGTGCGATAGAAAAGGCATAGGGAGGCAACCTTACCGCGATGGGGAAATGAAAGAAGCCGAGCCGAGCCAAGTCGAGATCAGGGCCAATGATGTTGTCTTTTTTCTTTGGATTTTATAAAGGAGCTCAAGGTAAATATCAGGGGCAGTGTGCCATATAATGCAGCAATACATGTCTTACGTCGGGTCGAAAGCACAATCGTAGTAATCTACTGAGAAAATTCATTTAACAAGTTGGTCTAATGAAGGTTCTCATCGAGTAATCTCTAGAAGCACAAGAAACATTCATTCCATTCGTATTCATAAAAAGGTTTCTGTCGTTTATGTAACTCATGTTTTCTTTGATTTTAGGAAATTTTCTACTCTAAGAATTTGGCAGAGTTGGTAGCAATTAAAAAAAATAATATTTTGTGAAGTGAAATTGTGTTCTGGATGTATCTCTTAATGTTATTATCCCGGTATAGTAACAAAAATATATTCAGTTAGAATTTCTACGTCATATAAATAATATTTGGAGACAATCGACGTGATGAAATACAATGGAAGAAAATTTAAAATATCCACCCCCAATATTGACCGGAACATCTGGTAAAACGGTCAGTTTAAGTTCCATACGTATACCCGCTTGGGCGATCCTATCTCGAAAGCGACATGACTGACTGGACAGAAGATTTTCTCGCAGTACTTTGCCATTACTTTCTGCTGTAGATTGGTTGTCAAACAAAGCTGTTCTTCTATTTAACCCACAGCTGGATGGACAAGCAGCGGATTAATACCTTTCACAAGGGTATTTGCGCGTAAGTGAATGCGAGGAATTCAACTGGAATTCGAACTCAGTTCTCTGATTTCTCGTTCCGAACCAATATGACTGCACCATAACGTAAGCCCGTAAACGATATTAAACGGTACCAAACAGAAAATTACCATTTTAGTCTTAAAATTGTTAAGCTTTCTCTGGTTTCTATTTTTGATCCCAAGCGTAATAGAATATATAAATAAACTGACTTTCAAATTAGATTATGAGTGACCGTTTGGGAATACCAAGTTCTGTAAGCTTTGATATGCTCGTCGTGTAGTGGTTAATAGCTTGGCATTGTTAAATCGAAGAGCCGAGTTCAAATTCCCGTTAAGTTTGTTATATTCACTTATACGCAAATACCCTTAGGAAAAATAAGAATCCACCTCTTCTCCTCTCCAGCTACGGGTTAATCAGTAAGACTTGTGTCACTAAATCATATTTATCTAAAAAAAAAATTCTGACAATCTAGCATATTTTATGGCTTTAAATAACCTGAAAAGGGTTGATAAGCCTTAAAAAACTAGTCGACCAACCGAAATATCAGACTATATATTTATGATACAAATTTAAATCTTTGCAATAAAAATGACGGCATTTAACTTGAAATTTAGCAATTTTTTAAAAGAATTAATTTCACATTAAGTAAGGCGATGATATCACTAAGACGCGAAGGTTTACTAGGACTGGAAGAGAATGAGACGAAGTTAGGAGAAAAGACAATAAATGAAAGGTTTTCCGGAAGACAGAAGATTGCGACTGATACTGAGTTTAAGTTTTTGAAGATTTTAGGTGACTGGGAAGCAAGAAACCGGAAGAGAGTTCCATAGGTGATAAGTGCGAGTAAAGAAAATATGACAGTAAAAAGTTACGGCTACATTCTAGCAATTTCAACGGTAAAATTATGAGACCTAATTATTAATCTAGTAGTACACTTGAATTCATATGGCTGAGATACCACAGAGGAGAGCTCATTATAACAACTCTCAATAAAATATTTATAGGAAAGCCAGAGGAGAGATGTATTACGGTGGTGCAAAAGTGAATGACGTTGAGATGCCAGGTCAGGACCTATAACATTACAGATTTTTGTCAAGAATCCCGAGATATATAACTATTGCCAGGAATAGACAGCAAATGCACACGCAAGGGTGTGGCGGTTAGTTTAATAACAATTCTAGCTGATTCACGAAAAAGGGATCACGTGACGAATAAATTTGAATCTTCATTTTCATATTTTCTAACCAATGGAAAACTTGTGGAGAAGTTATAGTTTTCTATGTCAACATAAAAAGTACTGTGTTAAAAATAAAAAATAGATCAAAACAAACTTGCAGCTCCGAAATTTTATCCAACAAAAATACAAACAACATATTGTCTTAATAGTTTTCATTCAATTAGATTTTTAATTCACAAGTTGATCTCACTAAAAATTTATAACGCAAAAGTATAACGTGATTCTCAATTCAAATTTCCTCTTTAAAGAGTTTCATGGCATACAATTCGCCATTTTGAGCCACCGATAGGCTAGACAGAAATCCAAACTCCTCCATAACCGCCCCAGGGATGAGGGAAAAAAGCTGTTAAACCTTAAAAAGAAATAGATTCTTTTTCTTCTTCAGGACATAGGCAATCATGACTTTCCACGTCTCCCTATCCCCGGTAGCATACTCTCTACAGTTACTCCACCCAAACTTCGCTCTGCCATCCACCTGCTCAGGCTCTTCAAATATGTTATCCGCTGCTTTCCCATTATCTCTATTTCTCTCTATCTGACCTGTGAGTAAAAGATTCTCGAAGCCTTCCTTCCTCATCATATATCCCAAGAGCTTCAGCTGTCTCTTCCTGATGCTCTGTATTAATTTTCTTTTTGTTACCATCCTTCCTAAAACGTCAAAAATTGCTCATATGCTCGATCCATGGTATTCGCAGCATCCTTCTGCAGGACCATATTTCAGTTACTTCTAGTTTTTCCTTCATCTTTGATGATATTGTCTAGCATTCAACGCCATATTAAAGGACAGACATCACATAACAATCAATAACTCTCTTCTTTGTTTTTAGCGAAATTTTCCTGTCTCTTAATACTCTACTCAGCTTCTGAAATGCGTCCTTTGTTATGCCAATTCACCTTCGGATCTCAGTGTTCCACTTACCGCCTTTGGTTAGACCACTTCCCAAGTACTTATTTTCTTGTACTTGCTTGAATCTAGTATCCCCCACCTGTAATTGGAATTTTAGGTTCCTTCGTTTGAGGATATATATATATATATATATATATATATATATATATATATATATTTGTTGTTTTTTTGTAGTTTATTTAAGGTCCTTTCTTTTGACTTTCTTCATCTACCTTTTTTATGAGGTCTTGTAGGTTTCTTTCCGTGTTAGCTATCAGCACTGTATCATCTGTTGTTCAGAATGTTAACTGCCAATGACTAATCCTGCATAACTTTTAGAGTTCTCAGAAGTATCTCGCTATACAAGTTGAAAAGATCCCATGAAAAGACACATCCTTGACTTATGCCCACTTCAATATTTGTATTTCTGCGGAATTCGTTTCCTGTCTATATGTAGGTGGTTTGCTGCCAGAGGTTCTTCATTACTCTGATGTTTTTGCCAAATATGTCGAGGTTGCTAAGCATTTCTATCAATTCCTTGTGGCGTAATGTGTCGGAATCTTTGGCATTGTCTACAAGACACAGATAAACTGACATTTTCATTTGTATCGCCTTTTCTGATAACAATTTAAGCATAAATATCGAATTCCTTGTTCCAGTGTCTTTGAAAAAACACCTCCTTTTTTTCTATTTCCGGTCTGATTCTGCTTCGCGCTCTATTCATCAGGATTAGGATAATGAGTTTCGTTGTGTGGCTCATTAAACTGGTTGTTCGCTGGAGGTCGTATTCGATTACGCCTGGCTTCTTAGGCAGAGCTATGAAAATTGATATGCTTAGGTCATCTGGTATTACACCATTGTCGTACATTTCATTTATCATTTCCGTAATTTTCTCTATGTCAAAATCTTCTAAGGCTGTCAACATCTCTATTACAATGCCGTCTGGTCCAGATACTTTGTTCTTATTCAGTTTGGTCACTGCAGCTATCACATGGGATTTTAGTGTTTCCAGTCTGTCAGCATCTTTGTTTACTATTGGTCGTAGAAGAGATCTTTTATACATTCTTCCCATCGATAGTGTATTTCTTCCTTTTCCAATATTGTCCATCTCTTAATTTTATACATCCTGTTGAGGAGCATTATTTCTTTATTATTATTTCTTCTTTATTAGTCTTGATCAGTCTCTCTACTTCGGCACATTTGTTGTTGATTCATTCTTCTTTAGCCTGTCTGCACTTCGTCCGTATTTCCTTTTGTAAGTTTCTTGTATTCAGTTCCATGTCTTGGCATAGTTTTCTGTCTCCTCGTGTCAAGAATCTCTTGAGTCAGCCACTCGTTTTTCCTTCTGCTTCTGATTTCCTCTGAGACAATGTTGTTTGCTGATGTCTTTAGCGCTTCTTTAAGTGCGTCTCATTTCGAAATTCCATTTCCCATTTGTTCTTCGAATTTGTTTCTCACACTGTCAGTGTATCTTTACTGCAGGTCGAGGTCATTCAAGGAGCGTGATTTAGTGCAGTCTGGGTGCTGCCCTATGCATATTTAGTCTCCGAATTTTAACCCTTAGGTTGTAGATAACTAGAAGGTGGTAGTTTCCAAAGTCGGCACTTGGATAGGTTTTCTATTAAAGCACTGCTTTTCTGAATCTTTTGTTTATGGTTACATAATCGATTTGGTTTTTCGTGTCGCCTCCTGGGCTTCTCCATGTCCATAGACGTCTTGGGTGTTTTTGAAACCAGGTGTTGATTATCACCTGGTCATTCGCTTTACACCACTGGCCCATCTCTCACCCAGGTCGTTGCGGATTCCTAATCCAAAGTTGCCTGTTGTCTCCCCTTCCTTCCCCTTGCCTACTTTAGCATTCAAGTCTCTCATAATGATTCTAATTTCTTGGCTTTTACATTAAGCCTTGGCATTGTCAAGAGTAGAGTAGAAAGATTGCCGTAGCAATAAACTGTTTTAATATAATAGGGAATACCATATTATATCAGGAGAAAGTTTAAGAGTTTTTTCTCATTTCTGAAAAGCTTCGCCAAAGACACTCATTCTACAATCTCATTTCGGAGACGGCTCTCAGTGATTTAGAAAAAGAAAGTAAACTCTCTTCTTCAAGTCAATTTGTTTCTTACTTGTAAAATCTGTAATCAGCTCTTAGTATCTTCTTTTTCTACGTGTCAAGTCTCTTCAGGGCGTGGACTATCATGGCTTCCATTGCACCATACTATTTATAGCTCTTAGAAAGGCTTGTTATTTCTTTAACCCTGCAACACCCGATCTGCACAAGCATATTGAGTAAGTTTCTCGATGTTTTCAGTTGTCTTTTTTCCCCTAAATATGACCTGTGAATATCAAATTCTCCGAGGCTCCTTTCTTTATTATGCTAGAAATTTCAGCTCTCTCATTATGATTCTAAGTATAAGAATATAGATTTTTGTTCCCATCATCCTTTGAAACTTTCTCGTAACTCATATGCATAGTCCATCGTATTCTCGGAACATCCGACTTTCCACTTTAGATTAAAGTGTATTATCTTTACTTTTTCCCGTTACCGTTATGAATGAAGACTAGTTCCGTGAGTTCCAGCCCTGCCGAATCACTGATTGCACTAAATAGAGACTGAACGGGTCTAGTTCTTGGATTATATATAAGTCACCTAATGTCACACCGACATTGTGTCCAATCCTACCTCTGTGGTAAGGTGTATAAACAACATCATATATAAGCATCAAGATCACTTCATGATCCATTATAACGTCCTAAATATTAAATCATTTGATCGTCCTAAATATTATACCATATCCATGACTACTAAAATGCCTTATCTAGTTTATGATTATTTTTTTTTTTAATAATTTCACCTTAAGCAAGGTGGGAATGCACTAGTACATAATGGGTGACAGGGCGGGAAACTAAAAGAGAAATCTGAGAATAGGAAGGATTACTGAGTCGGCAAAAGATGAAGGGGATTCAAGAAGATAAAAGATGGCGATTGACATTGCATTTAACATTTTGAAGATTGCAGTTATCAGGACGCAAGTAAACAGGAGTTCAACAGACAGGAACTGCGAGAAAAGAAACTGTTGAACTATAAGTGTTGGTTTCATTTAGCTGTTTCAACAATTAACCGGTGAGACCTGAAAGCCAATCGAGTAGCGTGATTAAATGCATATTGTCGAGGCACCTTAGATAAAAGCTCGCCATGAAAATATTTGTAGGAAAGACAGAGGAGAGACCCATCACGTCAGTGAGAAGTCGTGATGCCTTATCAGGAGCGACTGAGATTTTGTCAAGAAGATCTGGCTCAAATAAGATATAGCAAACAAAAAAAATGATTTAAAATCGCCAATTTAATTCAGTGTTATATTCTGCTGTTTGAGCCAAAACTTCGAGTTCAGTTGACAATTTCTGTGGATTTGAACTCTGATTGACGGAAATGAATTCATAACCGATTTCTTTAACAAGGTATACTTCATGTCACACAGCAGTCTTTTGGAATTTGGAATCGTAGAAAAAGTCTCTGGTTTGCATTGTGAGGTGATAGTGTGTTGCTAAGAACCCCTGGCTCTTTGTTGCTTTGAGATAGCTGTTGAATTCACACATGCTATTTCGTGTCCTGTCACCTTTTGTGCATCGAGCTGACATAAGAAGACACCTCACGCGAGTTTTTATGACGCCTATATTAGAAATGTGAACACGAGAAATCGGCTTTCCCCGGGAAGAATATAAAAGTTTAAACAATAACGTGTCTTTCTCGCATATAAGAATATATGCTATCAAGTTCTCAGAGATTGTAGAGGCGACAAAAGGACATTGGACAAGTGAACGTTTATAAGTCTCAGTATGAAGTCGGTTTCGTAGTTGAAACTGTTTCATGTTTCTCGCTGAGAGTTTTTTGCGATTAGGTAAAAGAAAGCACCAATTAGACTCTGCTTTCCGAGCAAAACAAATCCATAGAAAGTTGGTAGACATTTACACAAAAATGCCACATTTTGTTTGGATACCTCTAGACTCAGATATATTTGCCTATAGATGCACACATCGCAAACCAATGTCTACATATAAATGCAGGTACATACCCGACCAACATTTGTGTTTAGATTCTAACCCAAAGTCTGATCAATTTTAGTTTGTGTACAGACTCAGGTATGGACCTGAGTATTACTGGCATAAAGACTTAACCATAAATTATTCCAATGTTTGCAAAGAACCACAGGTATTTGCCAGACCAATATTTAAGTAAACACAACCAGTTGTTGTCAAAAGACTAAAGATAAACTCTACCAATACTTGGTTTATGTGTGTGTGTGTGTGTGTGTGTGTGTGTGTGTGTGTGTGTGTGCGCGCGCGCGTGCATGCGAAATCGGAGAGCCGAGTTCGAATTCCAGTCGGATTCGTTTCAATCACTTGCGCACAAATACTTTTGTGAAAGGCATTAATCCATCTCTTCTCCCTCCTGCTATGTGTTAAATAGAAGGACGGATTGCATTTTCTAGCCTTGGTCTAACCGTAGAAAGTAACAACCTACTTCGGGAAAAAATTCTGCCTAATCAGTCGTGTGTCGAAAGAGACATGATCGCCTAAGTGTGTAACACGGATGGCAATTAACTGATTAATATATATATATATATATATATATATATATATATATATATATATAGACTAAACTATCGCCCGGTTCACACTCCACCCACGTCTATTGAACGGGTGAAGAGTCTCATCCCTTGTTTCCTGTTTAGGATGTGGTTTCCGGCTTTCTTTCCCTTTTTCAAACTTTTCACTCTTACGTAGCCCCCTGCACATCAGTGGCGTTACCGCCTTGCTCGGGGTGATATGATTAAAAAAAAATATGACTTCATATAGTGATAAACCCGGCTAATATGTTTTTAGAGTCAGGTAAAATCTATTTATGTTTCACATTGAATAACACAATAAAATGTAAAGTCATTCAGTTGACCGACCTAACCTAACCTACAGAGGCATTGCCCTTTTCGTTTAACGGCGTAACGATGGCTTATATGGTTTATCTAGATCATTGGTGTGTGATTTTATTTAATGTCATTGTAATTCTATTTGATCTAGATGAAAAACCCAATACATTTATTAATACTTAGCGCGCATTTATAAGTTTTATTTAAATATAAATACTAATTGATTTGTCATTTATTTTCTGTTGGATAAGATTACATGATCCGTAGGCGGATGATGCGTTACACAGTATTGATTTCGATGAGCAAAATATTTTCCTACTGTAGGGACAGAAGATATAATGCAACCAAACTGTTTTTTTCGAAAATATTTATTCGATCTAGCAGCTTTTGATATTTATATTCTCTATACTCAATATATATTATGCCTGTAACAAATCATTTATTTTAGGCAGAGTTACAGCTGAAGACTTTTGTAACTTTTAATCATAGTATAAAATAAACAAAGTAACCCCTTTTTTTAAAAATAATTTAATTCCAAGCAAGAAAATAAACGATTAACACTCAAGGATTACAGAGTGTTAGAGATTATGAGAAAAATAAAACATTATTAAAGCGAAAGAACAATAAAAGAACGGGAGTTAAGAAGACAGAAGATAATGATTGATAATGCATTTAGATTTTTGAAGAACAAAACTGGAAAGCAAGAAGCCAGAAGAACCTTCCACAAGCGAGAAGTGGGCGAGAAGTAATTATTAGCATATAACTTACGGTTACATCTGTAATATAACAATCTGGCCCCACCCGAGGAAGTGATGCAAGCGATGGTGTTTTCCGTCGGTGAAGGGGGCGGCGAAACGACAAGACAGGTGTTTGTGAAATACATCCTGTCAAGGCCGGAGCGGATATCATTTTGACCTTATTTCCGACAGCGGCGGAAATGGCTACAGAGGCAAACGGATCAGGTGTCTCTTAGAATTACGTGTGCGTTGCGTGGGCGAGGCAAAACCGGAAGGAAAGTCCCGGTTCTAGAGGACTATATAAAGACCTCGACACACGGATTCGCTAGTAGCAGAGAACGGCCAGTGAAGCAGCGAGAAACACCACAGGCAGATTACACTCCCGTCAACCCTCCTGTACAGCTCTCACCCTTCCGTTCTCTATTCCACATGGGTTCATTGTCAGTAATAAAAATATCACCTTGTATTTTTATATATGCGTGTTTGTTGTTTTGTCGTCATACGGCGATATATAACACATCTAGCTATTTCAAATGTTAGTTGATGATACCTTACTGCCAATCTTCCAGGACACTTAAATTCATATTGTCTAGGCACCAAAGAGAAAAAGATCATCTGAAAAATTACCAATAAACTATGCATTGAAAAGGCACAGTGAAGCTACGTTTTGGTAGTTTTTAAATGTTTTTTTTTTTTTTTTTTTTAATCATATCACCCCAAGCAAGGCGGTAGCGCCACTGATGTGCAGGGGGCTACGTAAGGGTAAAAAGAATGGAAAAGAGAAAGCCGGAAACCACATCCTAAACAGGAAACAAGGGATGAGCATCTTCACCTGTTCAATAGATGTGGGTGGAGTGTGAACCGGGCGATAGTTTAGTCTATCTACTCCAATTGAAAAAAAATAATAAAAAAGGAAAAGAGTGAAAAGATTGGAAAAGAGAAAACCGGAAACCGCATCCTAAACAGGAAACAAGGGATGAGCCTCTTCACCTGTTCAAAAGATGTGGGTGGAGTGTGAACCGGGTGATAGTTTAGTCTATCTACTCCAATTGAAAAAAAAAAAAAATAAAGGAAAAGAGTGAAAAGATTGGAAAAGAGAAAACCGGAAACTGCATCCTAAACAGGAAACAAGGGATGAGCCTCTTCACCCGTTCAATAGATGTGGGTGGAGTGTGAAGACGAGATGCTTGTGCAGCACCAATAACAATGCAGATGCACCAGACCAGATGTGGCAGCAATAGTCAATGCATGGGCGGATAGTAGAAATATAGATATCTATGATAGATTCCGACGAGAAAAATGTTTAGCCCTACACAGTGAACCAACAAAAGACCTAGCAATTGATAGTAAGGCTTTCATTTATTTATGACGCATACTAATCCATTTATTCTGATTTTCAATAGATTTCTAAACAAAAATCATTTAAAATTTATTTCTTTATTAAAATATTTTGTTTGTTTATTTTTTGGTAAATCATTATCATTCATTCAGTCAGTTAAGTGCCATACGTGATACACGCTTGGGCGATCATGTCTAGAAAGAGACATAACTGACTGGGCAGAAGATTATCCCGCAGTAGGTTGCCATTGCTCTCTGCGGTAGGCTGGTTGCCGACCAAAGCTATAGAACCCAATCTTTCCTGTTATTTAACCAATAACTGGCAGGAATAGACGGATTAATACCTTTCCAAGGGTATTTGCGCCTAAGTGAATGCAATGAATTCGGCTGGAATTCGAACTCGACTCTCCATTTCTTGGTGCGTAGTACTATTCCCTATTTACACTTGCTATTTAGTTGCATACCATACCACAATTCCCTGAACCGGAAATTTCGTACACCATTGTTTTTCTTTTACTACTCCTAATTGTTTTGTACTGTATTGTTCTTTCTTTTGTCTTTCTTGTTTTCTTTCTGATAGTGATCTTTGCCTCTCTTCATTTTTTTCTTCACATAGGTCTGTTTTTTTCATACTCACTTTCTTCTTTTCAACTTTTGTAACTTTCTGCCTCTTCTTGTTCCTGACATTCCATTCCCACATCATCCAGCTCGTTTTTGTTTTTAAACTGATCTGAATGTGCAAGTATATGTTGTTCCTTTTTCTTAAATATAGCCATGTTGTGGATTCGCCTCTTTATTTTTTCTATACCCCAGAACATAGTTATTAGTCCTTTGAATTATCTTCCCATAAATGCCAAAATGCTCAGTATCCTTTCCGCATGTAGTATGAATTTTTAACAGAGAAACAGTTTTGGTAAATGCTTCTGTATTTTCATTAAGTGGTGATTATGCTTGCACTCCCATTTACACCGTTTGTATCATTCTTTCTACAATACCATTAGATTGTAGGTGATTAGTGGTATCTTGTATGTGACGCATCCAATTTGTTTTAACCACGCACAATAGTTTTCATCACAAAATTCGGGTGCATTCGGGTGCATTTGGGTGCATTGTCAGTGAATATTGTCTGGGGTACTCCATTCCTTGAGTTCTTAGTATTTGCTTCCTTTTGGTGACTTTTCTGTCTTTTACTCTGACAGCTTCTGGTTATCCTGAATATGAGTCCACTAATACTAAAAATAATTCCTTATCGCTGATATGTGAGTGATCCATGTGGACCTTAACTCATGGCTCTATTTCTTTGGGCCATGAGTAAATATTTGCTTGCTTGAAGTATTTTTTTTATTTCCGCACATTTTTTGGCATCTCTTAACGTATTCCTCTACGTAATTTGAATATCGTGGTCACCAAGAGTGTAACTTTAGTCGTCTTGGCGTTGCTGTTATGCCACAATGTACGTTATCATGTTTTTTTTAAATATGTCTTTTCTCAGTATTTATGGAGCTACTATTACATTTCTATTGCATATTATATCATTTTATATGGTCATTTTGTGCTTTGTTTCCTTAAAGGAATTATTTTTTATTCACTCTACTATTCTGCTTAATATTGGATCTTGATTTGCTTCTACTTTGAATCTATTTAGAGAAAGAACGTCCGTTTACACCTAATGAATTATTTTATCTTCAATATTTTCTTGTTTTTCTACAGTTTCATTCTTGAAATGTAAACTTAATAAAGTGTCTACGTGAGGAATAGTGTTGCCTTTTACGCACACTATGTCAAAATCGGATGCCATGATTTTTATTGTCTATCTTAAAATCCTTGACGATGTGAAATTTGGCATTACTTTTCTCAGTTTAAATATGAATTATAATGGTTTGTGATCCGATTTTAATAATATTTTTTCCTATCAAAATTTTTCGTGCTCTTGTTCCTGCTCCATAAAAGTGCTAGCGCTTTTTTCAATATTCAAGTAGATAGTTTCTGCTGACGTTAATCTTCTTGATATGTACATGATTGGGTGTTCTTCTTGTGATGATAAATCAGCAATCGCCTTTTCCCTTGAGTCAGTGATTAATGTTATTTCATTTTGTGGATCAAAAACATTTTTTTATTTGTTTTCTCTTCACAATGTTCTTTAGTCTTCTACAATTAATTTGCATTTGGGTTTAATAAAATTCATAGTTTTTTGCGTAATTTTCCAAATGGCTCTATTATGTCACACTATCTGATTATGCATTTCCTACAAAAATTTATTAGGAGTCTAATTGTTTTTACATGTTAGAGCAGATATTTCTGTTATTTTCTTTGATAGTCTATCATCAAGTGATATACCTTCTTTTGATATTTGATATCCTAAATATATCTTCTTACAGTCAAAATTACATTTATCTTTGTTTATAGTCAGGTCTGCCTTTTTTAATGTCACGAATATTAGCTCTGTTTTATATTTTAGTTCTTTAATTCCTTCCCCTACACGTATGTCGTCTTAGTATATTATCGTAGTTTTTCTATTTTCTTAAAAGGACTCTTTTAATTGGTTTTTGAAAAATATGCCTTGAACTCTTTATCTCAAACGGTAGACAAAGTCCATTTTAATATCCTATAGGAGTGTTTAGCTTGGTCATTTGAATTTCTTGTCAATTTTTATTTGATTGTATTCTAACTTGAGATTAATTTTTGCAAAGTACTCCATTTTTGCTAACACGTGGCTTGCAGTTTCGATATTTGGCAATGGAAATGAGTTGGAACATATCTGGGTATTTAGCCCTATCTTGTAATCACCACATATTCTTAAATCTCCGTCAGGTTTCTTTATCGCTACTATCAGGGACCCGAATTACTACTTAAAATTACTTACTTGAATTACTTTTTCTGGAATGCCTTGTTGTATCCCTTTGTTTAATTTGGCTACTAGCAAAGGTAGGATACTAACTGAAACTTTTCTTGATTATATACTTTGGGTGATAGTTTTCCTTTAGGCGAATGCTTCCTTTATAGTCTTTCAATAATTCTACTTCATTTCTTTCTGCTTCTATGGAATTGATTAGTCTCCCTATATCTACTTTCAATAAATCAGCCCCTAATAATCCGTGATCATTTTTGCATTCTACAACTGTAATGGGAATTATTTCAAACCGCTTTGAAATGTACCCATTGTTTTATAGTCTTTCCATCGAATTACTTTAATTGGACGCAGCTTTCTTTTTCTATTTAGTTCATACTAATTTAATCCAGAATGTTTTTGGTATCAACGTAACTTCACTGCCTGTATCAACTTGAATGTTAAATATGTGGTCATTTATCCTTATTTTTTATCTCCCTCTTTTTTGTGTATTCATTGTAAGTATTTCATCTTCGGAAGGAGTTTGGACAATTTTTACCTTTTCTATTCGTTTTACCTATTTGCATACGTTCTGAAAATAATTTTTTTTTTGCAATTTGAGCATATTTTCCCTAGAGCTGAACAATTCTACATGTCTCTCTCATGATTTTTTCCACAATATCTACATTTAATTATGGATTGGGTCGTGCTCATTCTGTATGTCTCGAATTTTTCTTTTGGTTGATTAAAGTCTCTAATCAACTCTAATTGTTGTAAAAATTCAACGGCAGCTTCCAAACTCATTCTGCTACTGTGTAGACATTCTAGTATTTTTTGCCTGTGGTTTTGATCTTGCAAACCTTTAATTTACCTAAAAAGAACCAATTCAGCGGCTATAGTCATTTCCTGTGCTCCCAAGTTTTTAAAAATCACAGTACTTGGCTCTTTCTTTCAATCTATGTGCTTGTTTGTTTCTAAAAATACTTTGTTATTTCAGTGATATTTCATTTCTTTATCTTATGTTCTTTTTTATAATTTTCAGAATTTCTTCAAATTTCATTTCTTCTAATTCGCTCGGGTAACGCATTGTGGAAATTTTCTTTACGGCTACGCACTCAACTGTAGTAAGAAATGAATCAATTTTCTCGTTTTCTCCTCCGTCGATCTTTGTGTCTCTTAATTTTTATTTTTGTAAAGGCAGAAAAAGTTCTTATTCATGCTTCTATGTGTTCTGGGTCATCCAATAAATTTAAGGATCCTATCGGCGACGCTATTGTTATGATTCGCTCTTCTTTATGCGTAGTAGTAGTAGTAGTCGTCGTATAGCTCTCCGTGTCATTTGTATCGACAGGTTTTACTGTTTCTTACATCTCCAGTTATTCTCTATTTATACTTGCCTATTAATCTGCATACGATACTACAAGATTATTTCGAGCTAACAGAACTTACACCAGAAGAAGGTCGGAGAACGTTAATTAGAACAACATTAGACTAGATAACTTTATGCATAGATATTGGAAAGCTTTTCAAATTTGATGTTCTTTCAACCATAGCTTATTTCTCTGATATTATCATTTACACCATCTATCAACGGAACCACACGGTTGATGTAAATATCGAACACTAAAGAAGAAACGGAGAAAATATTTACGATATATTATTGAAGTCATGATCGAAATAGGAGACAAGACCGTGCATATTATGTATCAGTCAGTTAAGTGCTATACATAATACACGCTTGGGCGATCATGTCTAGAAAGAAGCATGACTGAATGAGCAGACGATTTTCTTACAGTAGGTTGCCATTACATTCTGTAGAAGACTGGTTGCCAATCTATCCAATAGAACCCAATCTATCCTGCTATTTAGCTCATGGAGGGAGAATCGACGAATTCATATCTTTCCCAAGTGTATTTGCGTGTATGTGAATTCAACGAATTCAACTGGAATTCGAACTCGGCTCTCCGGTTTCTCGAGACCATATCCAATACACCACAACGTACATCCGGCAGGTGTCTAATAATTTTAATGCATCACTATGTATGCATATACAACTTAAGTGGTTCGATAACGGCAGTTTTTTTTAAAGGTGCATCTCAAGAGTAAAGCATTGCGGGTAATAATCTCATTCGCAAACAAAATATTAGTGATTAACCCGGATGACTCAACTTTAAATAAGGTGTTTCAGGTATCCATAGTTACATGTAAACACAATTTGCAAGATGTAGGAATCGATATTCATTAATTTAAACCTATCAATTTAAGTCAACTCGCATCTATCTATCTAGCTATCTATCTATGATATGAGAATATTTAGAGCTAACAAAACCTTCACCAGATGAAAGTCGGAGAACTTTGATTAGAACAACATTAGACTAGACAACTACATGCATACATATTGAAAAGCCTTTAAAATTCATGTTTTTTCAACCATCGCTTGTTTATGTGATGCTATCGTGTGCAAATTAATAGGGAAATATAACATCTATCTATTTGTAATACCAAGCGTTGTAAACTGTGAGGTGCGTGTCGTGTAATGGTTGACGGCTTGGAATTAGAAATCGGAGACACGAGTTCCAATTTCAGCCGTATTCGTTGTATTCACTAACGCGCAAATACTCGTAGAAAAAGTATAAATCTCTCTAGCCGTCAAGTAATAATTCAACGAGTATCAGAAAATCGTTCATATTTTTTAAAATGTCTTGCAATACAAGCAGAACGTTTTAACAGTCATAGTTGTCAGACAATTATTGAGACCGTATTACCCGTTACATCTGGTCACCTAATTCCCCAGAATGCACACCCTTGATTAATATGTGCGGCCACATCTAATAACTTAAACAAGAAGACGTTCAGAACAGATGCAGGAGATTCCGAAGTTGTCTGGAGGGTGTGATTGAAGCCAATGGCGATTTTATTTAATAAATTTTACTCTTTAGTATTTAAAGATATGTTTTTGTAATTTTGTTAAATATATATGTTAAAGTGAGATGTCAGTGTTATTTTCATTGCTTTGCGGAATTTAGATGACAATTCATCAATCGCGCTCATATATATATATATATATATATATATATATATATATATATATATAATACTTTAGAACATGTACAAACCACAAAAGAACAATGTCTCATCAGGTAGTTAATAGTGATGGTGATTGTACATGTTCTAAAGTATAATTTATAATAAATATTCATTGGTCTATTTTTATATTGAGCACTGTTTTAAATTAATGTTTTGAACGTTGCAAATATTTTCTTCGTTCCTTATTCATTTGGCTATATATATATATATATATATATATATATATATACAAATGTAAATATAAATACGAATAAAATGTTTCAAGTTTTCTTAAATATATACGTAATACTTAACGCATTTATAAAAACAGTGCATGATACATGCAGATAAGTTTTATTCTTTCGCTTTTACCTCTGAATTTTTCTCTCTATATATATACTGAAAACCTTTTTTATTTTTGCTATAGCATATATACACGAAACGAGTTGCCGTTTACAAATTTCCTAAGTTGAAAGAAAAACTTATGCACTTTGAGTGCAAATAATGTTTTTCCTTGATCTAAGAACACATACATTATCATTTAGAATGGATGTGCAGATAGATGCGCAAACATTCACTTTCAACAATCTCAATATTAATCGATTATATTTATTTCTCCGCCCCTGTTTGTCTGTCTCTCTGTCTTTTATATATATATATATGCGTGTTTGCGTTTATATGAACTAAGCAAACGGTTATTTCATTTCTACAGCCACTTAAAGAATCTTTTAATGGAATTGCTTGATAACACTCAAGTAACTTGAAAACTTTACGAACAATTCTATTTTCATCTTTTATAAAGGATTGGACAGAAATATCTCCTACCAATACCTCCAAAAACCTCCCATTTATAACTGTAAAAAATACATTCCACATATATTTCCAAGAGATACCTATCACCAATACCACCAAGAAATATCTCCCAGCTATACCTTCAAGAAATACCTCTCACCTATACTTCCCAGAAATACCTCCAACATTTGCTTCTCAGAAATAATCTGTACATATGACTATCAGAAACACCATTCACATATACTCCCTAAAATACCTTGCAAATAATGTTATGGCATTAGTGCCATCTTGCTAATGTCTTACCATTATGTAGGAGGTATATATAGTAGGTATTTTTGCCGCAATCTGTATGGTTATCTAAAATTACTGCAATCTATTTGTACCTATCCTTTAGAGTGTTTACTTTCTTGCATAGTTTTACTATCGACATATTATTAGTCAGTACTTAAACGCGGTTAATAGAAGAGATTTTAAAACTAGTCAGCGCATAAGACAATATTCTTCACCGTAACAGATAGGACACGTGTTTTTCTTTAATGCCGTGTCTATTCAAAGTGGAGGTGACATTGACGCTCTTCAGATTTTTCTATGAATTATTACGCATTTTTAGAAACGAAAATGGCGTGGTTTCCTGTTGATTTCTCCAAGTCAGTTATACTGGTCTAGAGCAAAAGATAAAGATCCCAGTCTTTTTCTCTATATAAATCATAACTGATGGTATATCCATACTCTTATAAATATTCATAGACTGATATATGATGACTGTATTGAAACTTTTACAAATCTGGATACCAATTTAAAAAAAAAACGATCTTCTTAGTAAGTCTTTGGGCCTTTAGTAGCGTTTAAGTAGTTGGGCAGATGAAATATAACTCAACAATATTTTGTTCTTAATTGATGAATTTTGGCCCTTAGTATTTTATTATTTAAATTGATTTATATTTTGTGATTAAAAGAGAATGAGCGATTCGATTGTATTAACATTGTGCGTGAAACAGATAAATAATATATAATTTTTAAGAAATAGAGATATAAAGATCTTAACTAAAAAAAATAATGTTGTTGCAAAAGTAAAATGTTACAAAGTTTGTAAACGGAGATGATAATCCAAAAAGATCTATTTGATATAAAATATTAAGAACTAGAAAGCTCAATCGATATTATCCAGAGCAATATGCTATATAAATGAAAACTCAACAAATTATCTAAAGTTGTTACAAAATATAATTTATTTCGACGTTTGTATACAACCATCTTCTTCAGATCTGGATTTAATTTGATTCGAAGAAATCAAATGAAATCCTAGTGTGAAGAAGTTGGCTCTATATACCCATCAAAATAAATTATACATTATAATCACTTTAGATGATGTGTTGAGTTTTCCTTTATATATATATATATATATATAGTCCTTGGCAATTTGTAACGTAAATTTCACTCAATGTTAGAATTTAACAGAGTGTTATAATGAAAATAAATTGAACGAATTTACAAATCCATTGGTGATAATTTATGTTATAAATATCCGCTCCTCAGACCAAAGATTTTCACAAAAATAAATGGGTTAGATGTATCCAAACGAAAGGAATGGAGGGACAGGGGAAGAAGGAAAACATTTTATCGATGGGGAGAGGAGGGGGGTAGATATACAGTGTTAATAATAAAGCGTGACTGCCTTTCTATCCAAGGAAATACGATGACCTTGGAGTGAATATTCAGTTAGCCATTCTCAAATACACGACAGTAAATTTCACTAGAAGAATTGAAGTTTTAGATTTTTATACTAATTCGGGAATAAGAATATCTTCATTTTATAAATAATAATCTTTTTTAGTTTATGAGAATAATATTACTAACATGTATGATAACAATGTTAAAGATGATAAAAAAATGAAAAACTATAGCTATTATTATTCTTAACAATAACAAGGATAATACGTAATAAAAATTATTAATAATAGTAATAACGATAACTAACCAATACAAACAAATTAATACACAAGAAAACTTTACCGGGGTATTACATGAATATTATATGAGAACAATGGACAGTCGTTTAAGGGGCTTATATTATATACTTATTTGCATATAAATCTTTACTTGCACACCTACTTGTTTATAACTACGTAAATACCTATATGTATATACATACACATGTAAATATAAAAAATTAAATAAACTACACACACACACATATATATATATAATATATATATATATATATATATATATATATATCCACATCTGCCTATATATATATATATATATATATATATATATATATTGTGTGTATTTTGGCAGCGTTTTTTCAATTTTGATATTTCCAATAACGTACTCAAATGCCTGTAATCGGATCAGGGACCACAACGCCACTATTTTGTCACTGTCTTCGGCCATCCACCACGGTAGGGATGGACTTGTATCTTCAATTTAATTCTCTTGATTGTTAATAACTTAAATGTTCTATGTTTACTGTGTGTTAATATTTATTCTTTGATAATGGCTGATGTGAGCCGAAAGCTTAGACCTGATAAAAAAATCAACAGTTACAGTGATTTTTTGTTGTCTTTCAACGATATCACCATTCAGTATATCAGACGGTACGAACGGATCCTACACAAAATTAATAGACAAAACTTGTCTATATTATTCAATGAAACCTGCATTAATATATATATATATATATATATATATATATATATATATATATATATATATATCATAAAGTTAGTAGAACTTTATCTCGATTAAAATTAAAGATTAGGGGTTTTAGACATTTATGAATTTTAATAAAGTTATTTGTCAGTTTTTGACCGAATAAAACGTTCAAGTATAAATCCCATTTTCTTATGGAATTTTAAATCTATTTCTGGGTCTGCATTTGAAAATGAGTTCATTTCTCTGGTTCAATAGTTCACTTGGATTTTTATATTTGATTATTACAATTTTGTCCTCTAAGTATATGCTGCATCTGTCCCTGAAATTGTTGAGAGTTTGTGTATGTTTGATCATCCTCCATTTAATTTGTGGGGTGAGTTCTCCGTCTTTTAGTTTCCAATAATGTTTTGAGAGGTCAGTTTGATGTTTCAAGAGAGCGTTGAAAAAGGAGTGTCGGTGATTGTAGAACCTTTGTTTCCAACTTTCTGCATATATCCCTATGTATGTCTTTTTCCTGTTTGGGTCTTCTTCCGGAAAAATGGTAGCTTCATATATTGCTTTATCGGAGTTGCATTTGCCTTCAACGGAGCAGTTCTGTTATTACAGTTACAAGGAAGTTTATATTATTGTGCCTTAATGTGAATTTTTGAAATAACTGGTTGTTGTGAGAGTTAATGATGTTTTGAACAGGAATAACTTATTTTCTGAGTTTTTTCTGTTTAGTATTCTTTTTAATGGGTTATTATGGTTAAAGTGATTTTATATTAAGTTAAGAAGGTATTGGCCGACAATATTGGACAACTTGCAGAATGGTGGTTTAAACCATATTATTTTTCTTTTTGTTTTTTTGTTTACATTACTTTTTTCTATCTTTCAAGGTTTCTTGGTAGACTACTTTCTTTTTTGAAATTACATTTCTTGAGGGCTTCATGATATATTGATTTGTTCTTGTTAAATATTTTATGCTAGACGATAATCAATTAATTCTCATATTTACTGTGTTAGGAATTTGATTAATTATTGACTTAGGAAGATTGGAATTGACATTAATGTAAATAGGTGATTGATTTCCTTTTTGTAATGGTTTCACTGCATTGTTGGAAAGTTGAAACTGATATCTAAGAATTTTAGTATTTTCTTCTTTATTTGCAGTGTCTCCTCAGGGGGCGTGAAATCTTAACTTTCCACAACCTCCTATCCCTTGTAGCTGTTAATAAACTTTGTGTTTCTTTGATTTCTCCTAAGCCCTGTTCCGACATCTACTTACTCAATCTCACTAAGTATGTTATGTGTTGTTTCCCTCTGTGCATTTTACCCTTTATCTGTCCTGTGAGTATCAAATTTTCTAAGTAATTTTTTCTCATTATGCGCCACAGAAACCACAAGTATCTCTTTCTTATGTTAAGTATTGTTTTTCTCTTTTTGATGCTATTTTCTCCAAAGAATGACAGTAAACTACATCCGGCAGCAAGGCCTCTGATCGAAAGGTTTTGAGGAATGTGTAACCACCTCTTAATTGATGTTGTCCCTAAGTCTACCCTGACCCGCGGTTGTAGTAATTGTTAGAGTCCTATCTATGAGAAAATAGTGAATCCCCTAAACAAAAGACTGTGAAAGTATAAAAATACATTTTAATCATAAAAATGCCAGCAATAAATTTTGATAGAAAAAAGGCCGACAATACAAAAGACAATAATACAAAAGACAATAATCAGTAATACATTTTAAATGTAGCTGAAGGCATACGATTGCGTTCAAAATATATTTAGTTGAATTCATGTAATTGTGTTCAAATTATTTAGGCGTCGGCATTAAATAACCCATATTAGATGATATGCAGCTAAACAAAATGAGCCGACTAAAACTTCGTCGTTGCTTTGAAATGTATTGATTTTGTGTTGCTTGCAAAAACAAACAAAGAGAACAGTAAACAAAAAAAAACAATTTTATTGTGTGTTACTATTCAGGTTGAATTTTATTAAATGATTTTGGAAATAATGTTAATACGTTGATTTTCTATTCTGGAAAATAAAATACTTTAATTATGCCTCACCATTTCAGTTCGATTTTATATAGGCGTCTTGTGGGAAATCAATTTCAATATTTGTAATGCGTTTCATTTCCGTTGCCAGAAAAAGAAAAGTTGACAGTTTTACTAGTTCTTTTGATGAAAGGGTGATCAAAGTATAAATTATTTGTCAATTTAAAATGATACTTTCATAAAAAATATATCCTGTTAAAATAAAGAAGGAGTTATAAACATGACATTAAAAGAATATCGTCTCATTTACCCGGGGTCGTTGCCGGACATAAAGCAAAATTTTGTCACGTCACAAAAGTCTATTTCGTTTAAATTGTGTCTATGCACATTTTAATTCAATAACACATATTTCTATAAAATAAAGAAACGTATTAAAAATAATTCTAGTTATTACTTAATAATTTTCAAAAAAAAAATAAATGAAATTCTATAATTATCTTATTTCTTAGTATAATAATAAAACAAAAATTCGTATTTCCATATTTGTACTTTGTTTACCTCAGGTTAGGGGTCCAGACGCGTACGTTATGTCTTACGAAGACAACCAGAAAATCGGTCAATCTTTTATAATGTAAAATATCGTTCATGTTGAGGTTGGATTTTGCGGAGGTTTCTCACGGGAAACCAATTAAAATTTTTGAATATCAGTTGTTTTTCTCTAGATTGGAAAATAAAAAAGTTTTATTATGGCCAAATGTTTAGATTTTTACCTTATAATAGATCGATGCCAAATCAAATAAACAATCTTGAGAATAAGTTGAATATGTGTTGCTTGCAGAAGAAATCAGTTTTATTCATAGGTACCGTTTAGGTTGAGCCCTTTGAAGGTGTAGTGTGTGACGCATCCCAGATGATGCCTGAATAGATTTTTCGCTCAAAACATCAAATCAGGTGCGGGGTTATGCTGAACGTTGACTGAACCGGGATTGAAGATCCGCGTTTTACCAGATCCAACCGTGTGTCACGCTAAAGGAAGACACGATTAAACTAGCTGTCCCGAGGTTGTGTACGCGTGTGAAAGAACCGTACGGCAGATGGATATACAAACGGCCACTCCAGTGGAAACTCTGTGTCATCCACGTGAGAATGTAGGATTCACGTTCAAAGAAAGCCTCTAGCGCGCGCGCGCACACACACACACACACACACACACACACACACACACACACACACACACACACACACACACACACACACAGAGGCACACACAAACAGAGGCACACAGACAGACACAAAATCACACACAATCACACACACACACACACACAAAACAGAGGGGTTGGGGTTAATTCCTGAAGTTCGTTGAATTAATTGTTATGTAATTTATAAAAGATTAACTATGACATTACAAATTCTTGTTAGTCGTATTAGTCACCATTGTCGGTTTTATCTTGTATCAAAGAATTGAATTTTTTTCTTCGCTGTTTGTTATGTGCGTAATCATGGAATGCACTTAGAATGAAAATTCTTTTCCATTAGCAATTATTATCATGGAAAAATGTTGAGTCATTAGAAAATAATATCTCAGAGTTAGAAGCGTTTAATCCAGCATCTGTCTCATTCCATCTCATCAGGCGATATTTAACGTGTTCATCGATTTGGTAATGTCTCTATGCAGTTCTAAAAGATTTTTTAAAAAATCATACAAAAAATTCTCTGAATCCTAGTTAGGATTAATCTTAATTCGTTGAACTCTCTGTCATAGTATAATGGATAATGCTGTTGGCTCGGTTTACCGTCACGACGCCCTCAATTGTTGTTTAATTGCTTCGTTTTCTACGGCTTATCAAACCTTAGAAGGCTATTTAAAGCCAGAAAATATTTTCAGATTGCAAAAGATCTTTGCCAGATATTAATTGCTTAGTTACGTTGTTGTATATCGATAAACAACAAACAAGCATGTATATATAAAAATATATTAATATTTTTATTAATGAACGCTGGACCGTGTCGCCTAGTGGACAGAGAGTTGAGGGAGCGCTTTTCTAATGGGTTGACGAATGCTTCTAAGGGTCGACGTTGACGAATGGACGAATGACGAATGCGTACCCACCAATAGCATGTATGCTATTGGGGGCAGCTGTGAACTGCTTCTCTACTGCCGACCAGACTCTTTGACTCCGTGTTTCGAGGCCTTTATATATCTTCCAAGTTTTGCCTCGATTCGCGACGCCTACTCGACGCCTACGTAATTTCTCAGAGTTATTTCCGCATCTGTCGGAAATAGGGTCAAACAAACATCCGTTCCTTTCAATGACCGGAAACACCCGCGCTTCCTCAGCCTTCTCGGGTTGGGCCAGATTATTATATTACAACGTAAGTCTTATTAATTAACCCATAGCTGGGTGAGAAGAAGGGAATTCATACCTTTCTCAAGGTATTTGCGCGTAAGTGAGTACAACGTAAACGTGAAGTGCGTAAGTGAGTACAACGTAAACGTGAAGTGCGTAAGTGAGTACAACGATCCAATTGGAACTGAAATTCGACTCTCGGATTAAAAGCTTAACTGTGATCTATCATACTGCCTGAAACATACAGACTTACAACACCTGTTTATCATAAGTTGTCACCCATCTAAGTACTGATCAGGTTTGACGTTACTTAACTTTAGGAATCGTATGGAAACAGATGTTTCAACGAGATGTGATTTTAAACTTTGTTCGATTATGTGTTTGATCTATAGATACAGCTTGATTGGCAATTTGGTTTGTATTTACAACGCCACAAATCCGACTTTCTCCATTAATCGTAGAATTAGCTTGGAATTAGCTTGGGAATGGTAATTGTAATAATAGTCTTTCCGTTATAAGGAAACCTTCGGCAAACATTGACTGAGTAGCCAGTGCTGTTGTCAATTGAAATTTGCGAAATCTTTTTATCAAAACCTTTTTTCAAGATAAAAATCTATATGAAAGTTTTTATGTGACGAGGCTGTTTAAGTAGATGACTCAGATTAATAGTTTAATGTTTTGGTTTTGCAGAAACTTGAGGTGTTAAACGAAACTATTTACAGCGCAGCCTATTCTATGTTCAAATTCTTTAAAATTTATTTTAACTGATTCACGCACCAAGGTATTTTATTATTTACACATTCTACATTTTGGCTTATTTTTTCTGGTAGATTCAGATTAGGTGCCGTTGATATTTTAATTCCAATTCCATATAGATTTTGTTTTGGAAACGCTTACTGTCAGGTTTATGTCCTGAAAAACTTGAAACGTTTGATTGCATCCCTTTAAATTATTAATACTTCTCACTTGCTTCGGATAAGAATGATTTCATACTAAAGTATTCCACTTAACCATGCCTCAAAGCTAGATTTGCATATATAGTAGTTTTTCACACATTATAAAAAATCTTAATTTGAAGTTTGGGATAAAAATATCTAAAATAAATAAATTAATAAAATAGGACCATGATGAAAATAGAACTTTAGTAATTACCCAAAAATGATAAGAAAAGACACATCTAAAAATAATCATTGCTAATACGTATCACTTAATTCTGATTTTTGCGACGTTGCTCGTCTATTATTCATATAATGGTCGATGTCCTGTCATCATTGAGGCTTTGATTCCTAATTCTTTTTATATATCGTGTTCCTTAAAAAAAGTAGGCAATATCAGCTTTCCATTACTTCCTGTCTCTTGTTACTTTCACCATCCCCCGTTCTTCTCACTGTACCATCCACTCACCCTAACACATTAGGAAGATACACCCACTGTTATCCACTGAACCTCCTTCTTTATTTTGTACTGTAACTATTTTCTTTTTTAACACTTGCCACTGAAGCTTATCACTGACCATGGAAATTACAGTTATCTTGATATACAGACAGACATAGAGTCATAGAGACAGATAGCTAGATAGATAGATAATGATGTCGTCCTTATTCAATATGTCTTTTCTTGTATTCTTCTCTTAAATCTTGATGTTGGAGCTCATCACTTCCCATAACATTTACAGTTGTCTAGATAGATAGATAGATAGATAGATAGATAGATAGATAGATAGATAGATAGATAGATAATGAGGTAATCTGGAAAGCATTCAGTATTTTAATAACGCTAGAACAGTTTGCGCTGTTTTGGTATGAGTTACTATGTAATCAGAAGGGAGTTTAATGCGCATGCGTCAACAGATATTTTCACTGTTGTATCACTGAAAATGTCTGCTTTGGTATGCAATCAGTCTTTGTTTTATATTATTGTGCATTTATTTTCGTAAAACATCAAATCAAACAAGTCTGGTAGTCCCCATCTCCAACAATTTGATTTTAGATACAGTTTCCTGCGACTTATAAATTTTCCATTGTAATGCAGTGCATAAGATTGAAAAGACGGCGGTGTAGCCAATGGCGATTCCGATGGAGGAGACTACAGACTGAGATGGAGTTGATTGTGACAAAAATGTATGACGTCTCCAACTTGAATATTATGAAAGTGGCTAAGTTCTCATTACCAAATCAGACAATTTCATACGTTAATATTAAATAGATGGATACTTTCTTAACAGACATTGTATACACAGGGTGCGATAGTAATACTTCCTACATAGTGGTAAGGCATTAAGTAGATGAAGACACCATGGTCAATAATGTCTTACCAATATGTGGGAAGTTTTTCTTGGAGGTATATATGGTAGATATCTCTGCCGCGCCATTTATAACATGGTAGAGCTGTTGAATTTGTTAAACATTGAAATATTAACCTACCAAAGCCAATCGTCCTGTTTTTATTACTAATAAGGGATTATTTATAAACCGATTATTAATACTAGTTGTCTTTTAGATCTATAATAAATACCGAATATTTTTCAGAAAAATATACAGTTCTGGGCATGACGATAAACTACCTCTGGCAGCAAGGCCTCTTATCGCTAAATTGTCGTTGTTTCCAGCTCCAGCATGGCTCGGGGGTTGTAGCAATTGTTATCGTCCAAGGTATGGGAAAATAGTTTATCCTCAAACTGTGGTTAAAATATTGTGAATGTATAAAAATAGATTTTCATATAAAAATCCTCGCAATACACATTTTATCCTAAAAATCTTGTCGGCAATACCAATAACAGGTGTTAGTATTTTTTCTTCATGCTTTGATTGTTACGCTGTAATTCATTTTTGTGTTGTTTTGAAAACGAGCATTCATTCCCTGCTTTTATATGCTGTGTGGATAAAATTTGTGTGGCAATCTTACCATAATTTTTTTTTATAAGTTTAGCACTCCATTCCTACTGTTAAATAATATGAGGTTGATAGTAGGAGAGAAATGTTTGATATACAGCGCCTTTCTAATATCTTATAAATACATACGCGTCTGCCTGTTTAATTTTTTATTGTATTTTTCCAATTTTCGAATAAGCTGTTGATTATTGTGCTCGAGGTTGTGGATAAACAGTCAAAAGTTCATATTTTGTTATTTTTGTTCAACTTCTTTCGCTTTTTGAACTAAGAAAATGTATGTGTGGTATTTCTTTTGGCTACTTCTTGATTATAGATTTTTTTTATCCGACATGTTAATAATACAAGGTCTATATTTACTGAGTGCTTTTGTTTGAGCTGTCATATTGTTTTTAACAGTGAAATTAATGTCTACTGGCCTAGGGATCTAGCCAACGAATGTCATATGTTTCTACTTCCGTTTAATATAATGTGATAAGAGTTAAACTTGTTCACCGACTACTTTTCAGTGACGGAAAAGAAGATGTGAGTAACTTCTCAATTCTAAAATTTTGCAAAATGTATGTGTTACGTCAGGTAACAGAATCATGTGAAATAATACACAACAACGTAATAGTATAAAAGTAGGTGTATTGACAGGAAAGAGAAGTATTTACAAGAGGTGAGGATTAGTAGAATACATAACAAGGTAATTAGTATATAGTATTGTCATAGAGACGTGATAGATTGACTAGTAGAACACTTCAGGTGCAATACCCGAAATACCCGACTGACTCGCTCACTCAACTTCCTTACTCGACTTCCTTTCTCGAGGTTAAATCACTACTATTTTATATAGTGATTCGAATAGTCCATTTCCGTGGAAAGGTGGAGAGCGCCCTAACAGTATGCTACGAGGGGGATATTTTCATAGGAAAATTTTGAAGGGAGAAAATCTTTCTATGAAATATTGCCTATTTATTAATTCATTTACTAATTCATTAAATTACTAGACAATGAAAGGCGTCCAAACATGCTCAACTTACTTTTTGTGGACCTTGTGATTGTCAATTGACCTTAAATGTATTGTAGTTCAGAAATACGATATATTTTAAAAATCTATGTGGCTTTTTGTTATTTGTTATTCTATTATATGCCATGCCCCTTCAGGACGTGGGTGATGATGGCATTCCAGACCTTTCTTTCTTGTAGTTTTTAATAAGTTTGTCTTTTTATTACTTCTCCAAACCCTGTTCTAAAATCCATTTTCTTAAGTTCAACAATTATGTTACGCACTGATTTCATCTATTCTGCTTTCCCTCAACCTGTCTTGTGAGTATCAGATTTTCCAAGCTTTATTTTCTCATTATGTGCCTTAGAAATTCCAACTGCATCTTCCTGATATTAAGTATAAAATTCCTTTTTGTTTCCATTTTCTCTAAGACTTTGTTGTGGCACACATGTTTGGTCCATTATCCTCATCATCTTTCTCTAGACGTTTATTAATTACATGATGTTTTTTACTCTCCCTAATCAATACATTTGACATTATCCTCAACTTTGTGCACACAATCTTATATCTACAAGTAAGAATCGATCGTTTCTGCTGTAAGTCGCTTCTTTCGTTTCTTTTCTTGTAAATCACTTCGTTCAGGAGTGTTTTCAGCCGGCATTGCATTTGAGTTCTTAATTGAGCCGAGAAAGTTATATTTTAAAATGTCTTTAAACGAAGGAACCTCTGCTGGTGCAAGAACATAACCCACCTCTCCCGTCTTTAATCGGAAACTTTTTCTTTTGGCCGCCCACGTGACCGTTCCTCATATTCGTTTCCGTTCATTATTCGGTATGTCTTTTTTTATTGGCTTAACTTTAACTGATTTTGCACTTCAACGGCCAATCAAATTGTGGAACACCCACTACTCTCCTTCCGAGTTCTACTTTTGTTCTCAGGAGGAATAATGACTTCATCAGAATGACCCAAACCTGTCGGAGTCAAGCTGAATGCCACAGTGTTCACCTCATCAGTATCCCATTTTCAATTATCGCGACTTTTCCCCATTTATTGACTTTTGGAAGGTTGTTCTTTTCTCTTTCTTTTACCTCCCCTAAAAATGATTTCTCAATCAGTCAGTTCACGGCCAGGTCAACGAAAAATAAACCCAACCTTTTCCTACTAATTAGCTCTTTTAAGGGAAAACGCAATAATTTCTACGGCCTATCCTAATTAGATATCGGACTGAGTTTTGGTCACATCTATTCTAATCATTTCAACTCATTGAGTACAGTAGGCTGAGTGGCAAAAGCATCAAGAGTTTATGACTGGGGTCATCATCTTTATTCTTGCTTTTAAATATTTAAAAGATATGTATTTACATTTAATTATATAATAATTCGTTGTAGAATGCACACATTCCAAATCCCTCTATCTGTCTATAATTCTGTTTGTTTGCTTGTTTATATCTTTGTGTTTGCGCGTAAGTAAATGCAAAGAATTCATCTGGGATTCGAGCCCGAGAAATCAGGGAGCCGAGTTCGAATTCCAGTTGAATTCTTTGTATTCACTTACGCACAAATACATTTAAGAAAAGTATTAATCCATCCCTTTTCCCTTCATATATAGGCTGAATAGCAGAACAGATTGGGTTCTATAACCTTGGTCAGCCACTAGTCTACTTCAGAAACTAATGGCAATCTACCACAGGAAAATCTTCTGCTTAGTCAGTTATGGATCGAAAGAGACATGATCGCCGAAACGTGTATCATATCTGGCATTTAACTGTTTTTAAAACACGTTATCAAAAAGAACGTGCGAACCAAATATTCTGCATTTACATTTTGGAGAAGTACTAAGTGTGATATTGCTGGATAGATACGTCCAAAGAGGAAACTTGGAATGAGACAATGAAAAAGAGGTGCAAGTAATATATTTTTTGTGACCTCACACATCATAAATTCATACATAGACATATGATAAACTTCACGACGACTACAAGTTTCACGCCTCAAACTTGAAGTCAAAGTGATATTTTTCTTTCTTTTTTATACTACTGATCACCCAAGGCGCAAAAGACTCTCAAGGTAGTTGGTTACTGAATAAGTTTGCTTAAAAAAGATAATGTTTGCTTTGAGATATTAAGAGGTTAACATTATAGTGATCGGAAAAGCATCCCTTCAAGAGTCTGTTTTCGGGAAGAAGCTGTCCGAATGGAACTTCCTTCTTACGAACTAGATACTAATGGTCGTGTACAAAAGGTATGGTTGGACTTAGTTGTTGTCTTGACGCTTGAAGACTGAATTCCAGCTACATTTTAGCTTATTTTCTTAATGAAAATTTCTAGAGTATTGAAAATTTTGTATCTTATTAAATTGAGGTATGTTCTATAATGGTCCCAGTTCCGTACCATCTTAACCTCTTTAAGTTCAGGGTAAGTTGTTATCTATCCTACTTATCTTAATAATATGCACGTCTTACTTTTACGTCCTTACAACTATCTCACTAAATGACCCACTACCTGGAGCGTATTTTTAGCCTTGTATTGGGTGAAAAAAATGTTTGGTTAAAACCAACCGACAAAGAAAATTTTATTAATTTTCTATTTAATTTTTTCCATATTCATATATGTTTTCTTTTTGCTGGAGATAAAGAGTGTAAAAATGTTCCATAATTTTCGACTTTTCAAGCGCTTGCAGACATGTCACTGCACATTTTCAAGGAAGTTATTTTTCAGGTTTTGTTATTATGTCCTCATGTTTAATTGTTATATAATTTTTGTGATTTTATGTGCTTTTGAAAAGGAGAGTTCTTGAAAGCTATTACGTAATGTTGAAATAAAAGATTGCTGTCTATATATATATATATATATATATATATAGAGAGAGAGAGAGAGAGAGGAAGTGAGAGAGACAGAGAGAAAAAAAGAGAGCGAGAATTATTGTAAACTAAGCCAACTTCGTAGTAGTTTTTTTGTTCGTTGTGGTCCCTGTAATTGTGTTTATACTTCTACTGAATGGATGAGTTCAGTTTCCAAAAAACCTTTTAACCGTCTTATCCTCTAATGCTATTCTCCGTTTATTCTTTCTGTTTCCTACTTTAGAGCAACATAAACACACACACACACACACACACACACACACACACACACACACACACACACACACACACACACACATCTCCATAAATTAAATTAAACTAGTAATTACTACATTTTGACGGCCAAATTATTGCACGTATAACCAAGGTGTGTTTTAATATATAATGTGGCACTGAAATCCGAAGACCCATTGAAATAGGGTAAGATGCCTTTCAAGTCTAAACAACTACAGCAGAAGAATGATTTGTCAAAAAAAAAAAAAAGAAAAGAAAAAAGTACTGAAATGCTATGTAATATCAATTGCCTTAAACAAGAATGACTGCTGGACAACTTCCTTGGAGGAGATGCAGAGAAGACTTGTGACAACAGATGTGGTTCTACAGACAGATACTGAGAATACAATCGGAGAAATTTTAAAAAATGGAAACAAAAAAGTTACATATATTTGGAATCAGACAAAGAGACAGATGATTTTTGGAGATATAAAACGAGGAATGAAGGCCTTTAAAATTTGTCACTGACAGTTCTGTGTAAATTGATGGCCGGACAGGATAGTAAAATGACACAAATTAATAAGCGCAACAAAGGGTAGGAAGTTGTAGAGAGCCATGTTCACTAACGACCTGAAGCAGCATGGAAGAAGAAATACAAGTGCTTCTCGCAAAAAAAAAACGTGTTATTTGCTTTTCTTTTTCATTGAAAGATATATATCTGTGGTCTATTTTATAATGGCAAGAATAAACTGTCGAATTTCAATATGTTCAAATACACATGCATATAGGGATGAAAATCATTACCTCTCTCTCTATCTCTATCTCTCTGTTCAATTTGATGGCTGTTAATTCAAAATGTGAAAACGTTTCAACTTGTCTTTCGGCAAAAATAGTGAGTTTCTACAAATAAGAACATATACGAAAATGTTTTTTTATATGCGTTGTGGTGCAGTGAATATCAACTCAGAAAGAGAAATCGGATAGCAGAGTTCGAAATCCCGTTGAATTCATTGCATTCACTTTTCTTCTCTCTCTAGCTATGGGTTAAATAGCAGAACATGTTAGCTTCTATAACTTTGATCATCCCACAATTACCAACACTATAACAACAATTCTGAAACTTATTATTGTTGCTGAAATCCTGGTAGATACCGGGTACGGTTTATCATCACTCATTTGCGTCTTTGAGCAGAGTGCGGCTCAGTTGTGTCTCTCTCCGCGGACAGAGACGCAACAGAAAAAAATAAAATACTGAGAGGTGCCCAGTATCAGGGAACAGCTGACCGAAGCTGCAATAACCCATTGCAATTGAGGGACGGATCAGTGGTTGCCACAAAGGTCAGCGCAACTGACGGTAGCGAGGGGGGGTAATTTTGGGCTCTAGGCCCACCGTATGCGCTCGTGTTCACGACCATAAACTCGACATTGTGTCATATAACGTCTCAGTAAGGAGGCGAGGTAAATATCATACTTATTTTTCGAAATGTAAATCACTAACAATTATGTTATGCCTGTAGATAGAAAAGTGTACCTAATCGTCTGAAAATATGAAACGAAGAAAATATATCAAAGTAACCCTAGTCGGCGATATTTGTCTAAAAAAGTTTGCTTACAATCTCTTTCCCTCACACACACACACACACACACACACACACACACACACATATATATATATATATATATATATATATATATATATATATATATATATATCAGATACGCGTGTTTGAGCAGAAAATACTACCGAAGGGTACATTCTAATTAAAGAGTCAATACAAATCCAGTCTGGTAGACGGAAATATACAGTTTAAAAAACACAAACATCTAATGAAACAAGTATATCGCTAAATATAACGTATATGATAATAAGAAATAATGTCATACTATGGAGAAATATCCATTATTTTCTTTTAAAAAATATATATATATATACATGTAACAGGATAAGATAAAAACAAATAGGAAAAGGTTTAACAGTAAAAAATGTTTCACTTTTATTAAAGCTTTTTCAGAGATTTATATATATATAATTCATTGAATTATGTTTGAATTGTTGCATTATATATATATATATATATATATATATATATATATATATATATATATATATAATTTAATCATCTCACCATCTTATATATATATAATTTAATCATCTCAAGGCATTCCACTACCACTATTGCACATCTTTTCAGAGATTTATATATATATAGGGGAAGCTAAAGAGAAGGAGTGGTTAGACATAGGGAATGTCATTAGGAAGGTGACAGATGAGTAAGGATACCGAGGATGAGGGTTGGGCAGATGGGAAGAGTGTTTGAGAGAATGGGAGCAGGTTAGTGTGTTAGGAGGTGTCTATTGACCTTACATTTAAACTCCTGGAGATTGTAGCCGTCGGGGAAGCAATCGTGTTGAAGAGAATTCCACAGTCGGGAAGTGCGAGGAAAGAAACTGTTGGAGTAGAAGTTGAGGTTGCATTTTATCTGTTTCACTGTAAAAGAGTGGGATCTAGTTGCTAATCTAGTATCTCGTGCAAATTCGTATTTAGGGGGCACCAGTGATCTAAGTTCATCGGAGCAGAAGCCGTGAAAGTATTTATAGAAGAGACACAGGGAAGCCACGTCGCGCCGGTGGGAGAGAGACTGCAGGCTGTCTGCCAAGTCGGTATCTATCACATTACAGACCCTCCTCTGAACCTTATCGAGAAGCCCGAGGAGATTAGCAGGGGCACCCGACCAGATATGGCAGCAGTATTCAATGCACGGGCGGATGGTAGATTTATATATGTGCAGGATAGATTTAGACGGAAAAAATTCCGGGCCCTACACAGAGAACTGACTTTCATAGCAGCGGATTTAGCAATGGATTCGATATAGTCATTCCATTTGAGGTCCGCTGAAAGTGTGAGACCAAGGAGGCGGAGTGTTTTACTCTCTGGGGGGCAAGCCTGGTCCATGCTAATGGTAGGTAGGTGAGATTGTCGATGATGGTTAATTGAGAGTAGCTTCGTTTTAGAAGCATTAAAATTTACTAGCCATTTCTTACCCCAGTCCAATATGGATTGGAGGTTTTATTCAATCTCGGCTGCGAGGTTAGATTTGACGCCTACACCAGATTTTTGTAGGAGGCGAGAGTAAACTGTGGTGTCATCGGCGTACAAACCTATTTGGGTTCTTATGGAATCAGGGAGATCATTAATGTATATCAGGAAGAGTGTAGGACCTAAGATGGAGCCTTGGGGGACACCTGCGTTTGTATGGTAGTTCTACGAGGCATGTCCGTTTAATACCACCTTCATTGTGCGGTTGGAGAGGAATTACTGGATTAGTTGAAACAAATGTCCAGTTATACCATAGCTCCGCAGTTTACATAGAAGGCCAGCATGCCAAACTATGTCGAACGCCTTAGATATACCCAATGCAACGGTTCGGGCTTCGCCATTCTTGTCGAGTGCCTGGTATATGTACTCGGTGATGGTCGTTAGCATATCAGCAGTAGACCTGGTGAAGCGGAAACCATATTGCTTGTTCGAGAAGAGCCTGTGTGCTGTGAGATGCTTAACCACCTCGGCGTTGATAATGGCTTCCAACACTTTGCCAAAAATCGGAAGAAGGCTGATAGGACGGTAATTTGCAGGGTCAGAGGGTTCTCCAGTGTTTTTACATATAGGAACTACAGAGGAAGATTTCCAACAGGCAGGAAAGCAGGAAGCAGATAGGCAGAGGTTGTAGAGCTTAGAAAGGACAGAGGAGAGTTCAGGGGCACATTTCTTTAAGACTATGGTTGGGATTCCCTCACCATCGCTCGCTTTGTGAGGGTCAAGTTTTAAGATTATCTTAGAGACAAGCGAAGGTGTAATGTGGACATCATTCAGTTGTGCCTCGGTTCTAGGTGAGAAGTCGGGTGTAAAACCTCCAGATAAGTCCAGACTCGAATTGTTAGAGAATCTGCAGGCAAAGCATTCAGTGTTATCTGCTGGGGAGGTGAGGACCTCAAATTTGTTGATTAGCGGGGGTATTGTGGACTTGCTCTTGTTAAGTACTCTTTTACAGAATCGCCAGTAGTCTTTAGCGCCGAATTTAGAGCATGCTATGCGTTGCTTCATTCTGGCAGCAAACACCATCTTAGCATCGTTAAGTATCCTTTTACACTTATTACGAGCTGAAGTGAAAAGGCGCCTGTTTTGGTCCGACGCGTAGTTACGATAGAGTCGGAAGAAATGATTCCGGTGGGCAATGGCAGCCGAGCAAGCGGGTGAGAACCATCGAGACGAATGAGATTTAAGCTGGAATTTCCTAGCAGGGATGAAGGCATCGATGCCAGCCTTAACCCAGGAGGAGACCTCGGATGCACATTCTTCGATGGGAAGACTAAAAACGTTGTTCCAAGGGATGTCACAGAGGAAGTCTCGGAACAAATCCCAGTCTGCTCTTTGATAGCAGTAGGATATTCTACTTGTCTGGGTATCATGGGTCGTGCGGGAGTGGAGTGAAATATTGACGGACACTACAGTGTGGTCAGAGTTTCCGAGTGGGCAGAGTTGTCTGGGAGTGCAAGAGTCTGGGATGGAAGGGAAGCAGAGGTCTAGAAGTGAGTCCCTTCCGTTAGGGTTGTCGAAGAAATGCGTGGGGAAGTCCACTACTTGCGTAAGGGATTGGGTGATTGAAAAGTTCATGGTGTGGACACCAGCAGGGTCGGTGACAGCGTTCTTCAGCCACTTGACAGTGGTGGACGAATACATGGGCAGAGGGATGGGAAGAAATGGCTTTGTCGATATTGTCAGAAATGATGTCAAGTCAGGGGAGGAAGGAGAGCGGTAGAGAAAGAAGAGATAGCTAATCGAGCTGAGAAGTGAGTGGCGGAAGCACATGAAAGAATGATCTGGGGATTCAAAAGATGACACCCTAGCTAAGGTGTTCGCTGACATAGACACCAAGCCCATGCATATGAACATTGGAGATCTTCCTGAAGAGGGGAATGTAGCCAGCAACGTAGAACTCAGATGAGGGGATAGAAGGGTTAAGATTAGTTTCACATAGGGCTAATATATCAGGTGAGTTATTATGGAGGAATGAATCTACGCTGAGGAAGTTGGTGCGGATGCCGTGTATGTTAGTGAAAGAGATGCAGACAGGTTTGGGCATTTTCAAATGAGCTGGTTAATTTTGCTATTATGTTTGCTTTTTTCCATCGTGATTCAGTTTAGGAGAGGTCTTAGAATAGAAACAGTCGGTCAATCGTTTGCAACTTGTGAAGGATGGAGACTGGCGCGGCCTACAACATAATGTGGCCTCGGGGTTGACCACCGAACGTTCATGCAGGGACGCTCGTCCATGCGCGATATGGCACTACAAGATCCCCGGTATTATTCAACTGTTGATCAGAGCAGCCTCTCAAGATGCTACGCAAAAGTTCGGGCTCCTAACTACCAGTCGGAAGCAGCATCCAGAAAACTGTCAACCCGGTACCCTCAGAATGTAAAGACGTTGCCACCATACTCCGTAACTGCAAAGAGCTTCCAGCCGAACTAACACTAAGACCGGAGAAGGGGGATGAACCGGGAACCCCTTATATATATATATATATATATATATATATTCGCTTTTTTTAAAATCATTTCACCTCGAGCAAAGCAGAAATGCCACTGATGAGCGGGGGGCTACATAAATGTAAAAAGATTAAGTACAAAAGGGTGACGAATACAAACTAGGTTAGAAAGGAGCAATAGAAAGCTGAGAAAGCAGGTGCGATGACAGATACATAGGTGGAGAGAAAGGGAAGGTTATACGGGGGTGTAGAGAGAGCTAGAGTCCAGTGGTTAGTAGATGAGTATTGACTTGGCATGTAAATTTCTGGAGGTTGTAGCCGTCAGGAAAGCAAGAATATGGGAGCGAATTCCACAGGCGGGAAGTGCGAGAGAAGAAGCTGCAGGAGTAGAATTGTCGTCTGCATTTGGCTAACCTGACTGTGAATGGGTGGGACTCAGTTGTCAGTCTGGTTGCACGAGTAAACACCTGTTGAGGAGGCAACAGTGACTTAAGTTCTTTGGAGCAGAAGCCATGAAAGTATTTATAGAACAGACAAAGGGAGGCCACATTTCGACGGTGGGGAAGTGGCTGCAGTCAAGCCGCCAGATCAGTACCTATCACATTACAGACTCTCCTTTGGAGCCTGTCAAGAACACTGAGGAGAACGGCAGGGGCGCCTGACCATAAATGGCAGCAGTACTCCATGCACGGACGGATGGTTGACTTGTATATATGCAGGATGGATTCAGGCGGAAAAAACATCCTGGATCGACATAGTGACCCAACCTTCTTAGCAGTAGATTTTGCTATGGATTCAATATAGTGGTTCCATTTGAGGTCTGAGGAGAGGGTAAGGCCGAGTAGGCGTAGTGTATTGCTCTCCGGGAGAATCGCTTGGTCCATGCTTATGGGAGGCAGGAGAGGTTGCCTGTAATGGTTGACAGACAACAGCTTTGTCTTAGACGAATTGAAGTTGGCAAGCCACTTCTTGGCCTAGTTCACCACAGAGTGTAGATCCTGTTCAAGGTCAGCAGCGAGATTATGTCTGTCCGCCACGACACGTTTCTAACTGGTGGTGTGGGAGGATATTGTAGTGTCATCTGCGTAGATGCCTACTTGGGACTTTATCTCATCTGGGAGGTCGTTGATGAAAATAAGGAAGAGCGTCGGGCCCAGGATAGAGCCCTGTGGGACACCAGCATTCGTGCTGTAGGATGAAGAGGCACGCCCATTCAAAACGACCTTCATTTTGCGGTTATTTAAGAAAGATTGGATTAGGTCAAGCAGGCGACTGGTAATACCGTAATCACGTAGCTTGGATAGGAGGCCAGGATGCCAAAGCCTGTCGAAAGCCTTGGAGATGTCCAGAGCAACCGCGCGAGCCTCGTCAGACTCATCAAGGGCCTGGAGCATGTACTCCGTTACAGTTGTTAGCAAGTCGGCCGTGGTCCTGGCAAAGCGGAAGCCATATTGCCTGTTAGTGAAGAGTTTGTGGGCGGTGAGATGATGAACTGTTTCAGCATTGATTATGGCCTCGAATACTTTCCCGAATATCGGTAGAAGACTGATAGGGCGATAGTTGGATGGGTCCGAGGTTTCAGCACAATTCTTAAATACAGGAACGACTGAAGAGAACTTCCAGCATGCAGGAAAGCAGGAGGCAGAACGGCAGTAGTTTAGAGAGGACAGGGGAAAGTTCAGGAGCACACATCTTAAGGACTATCACCGGGATTCCATCGTCTCCACTCGCCTTAGTGGGGTCGAGTTTTGAAATTACTCGGGATAATACTGTCGGGGTAAAATATACGTCGTGCAGTTTGGCCTCCTAATAGGAAAGTCGGGTGGGTGTACACACACACACACACACACACACACACACACACACACACACACACACACACACACACACATATATATATATATATATATATACAAAAATGAAAATTTAAAAAGCAAATGAAATATATAATTAAAAACAATATAATTAAAAGAAATGTCAACAAAAGAAAACTTTTCTATACTTATACTGCAAGTTAGTAACGGAAACTGTTCTTTCAAATACATACATACATATATATATATATATATATATATATATATATATATATGCATTTGTGCGTGAGTGTGTGTTTGTGTGTGTGTGAGTGTGTGTCTGATAAGAAACAAACATTTGACCCCCAAGAAAACTGAGATAATATGTTGGAAAGATAACTTTGTTAAATATTTTATATATATATATATATATATATATATATATATACAGAGAGAGAGAGAGAGAGAGAGAGAGAGAGAAAGAGAGAGGGATATATATATATATATATATATATATATATATATATATATATATAAAGAGAGTGAGATAGAGTGAGAATGAGAATGAAAGGGTGCGAAAGAGAATATGCATGCGAATGTGTGCATGTGTGTGCTTGACTGTACCTGCGAATGATAATCCTTGTCGCAGTTTGAATTTTTTAACTCCTTTCTTTCCAGGTGATATATTCCGACATTGACATCCATAAGCACTTTGCATCTTCATGACAGTTTCATGTAGCTTTTAGAAAATTAGCAATAAAAAATATTGATCAGTTTGTATCGATTTATTTTTAATGTGACAGGCCAACAAAAAAGAATCACTTATTCATCGCTGTCTTTCTAATTGAAAAAAAAATCTATCGATGAACACATTGCTGCTAAAACCTTTGTACACCTTACAAAAGAAAATTGATTAGGAAGATGCGATTTATCAATTAATTATTGTCAATTTAACTTGCTTTTCTTGACAAGGTATGACATAAAATATATTTCTAATTTTTTGTTAGATTTAATATTCTTATATTTATTTCTGTTCTCTCTAATCGGGTCGCCCATTCAATATTCCGCACCGCTAACCACTTCTCTTCTGCACATCCGTATGTTGCAGTATAAACTGCCACAAGAAATAATGATACACTTCTCCAAAAAAGTTGTATTGAAGTTATGAATGGAATTGTAAAATGCAGAATTAATACTGACATTTGATTTTAAGTTATATTTACCAAAATTGCACGAAAATACCTTGAAATACTAAAAAATATTTTTTTCAATAAAATCGTCATTTGCTTCAACCACGACCTAGAGACAACTTCGAAATCTCCTGCAAATATTCTGGACAGTCTCTTTGTTTAAGCTCGTGAATGCTGCCATAATCCTTGCTTTCAGTTTATCATTAGTCTTTCAATGAGTTTTATTTTGTCTCTCGCTCATCTGTGCCCTACATTTGCCCTAAAATCAAGTAGGGTGCAGTCTGGGGCGTTAAACGGTCAGATGTAAGGATGATGTGATCGTGTAAATTGTCTGAGAGCCATGACTGCTTCTCCTGCATGCGTGACATGGTGCAGAGTCCTGTTTCCAGACATCGGATGTTCCAGCAGCTACCCCCTTGACCCATGGCAATCACGTGTTGATTCTAAGGCCTTATGATAAGATGATTTGAGACATAACCTCACTATCTCTAGTGATCATTCCAAAAACCTTCGTAACCGCTGTCAGACTCATCCAACTATATTCGAATCCTCTGCCTTGTCTTCAGAGTGTCACCAAAATACTCCGAAATGTTCGTATTAGAGTTTCCGGCGTAAATGCCAAATGGGGGGGGGAGAGGATTGCATCAGGAGCTCTTTTCCTAACAGACGGTGCCCAACTGAACCTACTATACTGTGTAGTTGGAAAATAAACAGCAAACAACCTGCATGCGCGAAATTAAAATATAAAACGACGACAGTTTATCCAGCGAACCCTGTAAATAAACTACATATTAATACATTAGTAAAGAAATATGCTAAATAATTTTTCATTCTTTATGATGTTTTTATTTTCGTGGTTCAGAATCGGCTACAGCAGACGATAAGTGATGAATGGCTGTTTGACATTGATGTCAAAAGTGACAGAAAATGACTACTGGCTGTTACGTCACTGTAGCTAGTAATGGTATTTTACTATTTATAGGTTTACCATTTGTCCTTGCCTGGAATATTGCTGCCACATCTTGTCTGGTTCTTCTGCTATATATTTAAAGAAAAAAATGTGCTACCTTACTGATCGGGTATCTCGTCTCCAGTCACTTTTCCACCGCAATTTATCTATAAATATAGCACACATGAAAGATATATATATATATATATCATCCGCAGACAGATTTGTTTCGCTGTATCACAGCTCATCAGTACGGCTTGACTCCGATTACTTTTTTTACCCAGGATTGAAACCCGATCAGTGACTAACTTCCTATTTTATATATGATGGACTCTCCTGTTTTCTAAAAATTATAGATAAAGGGGAGAGTTTATCAAATATAAAATGAGGAGTTGCTTTCAAAAAGTCTCTAGTATATATATTTAGGAAGCAATGTTTTTAAAGGTTTCAGCGAATGTGACATGTGACACACAAGAAACATTTTATCCATTTTTTATTCAGTTTCGATTTGGCTTAGCAGGGTTTTTTTTAGGAGTCTGTTAGAATATAAGCACTTGACTTTTGATAGCTGATGGCTGTTTTAATTTTAATGTCAGTCAAGTTTTCCCCCTTTTTTTTTAACTAGGAATTTCATGTTGATATTTTGTCTCACAAATAAACAATTCATGGGAAAAGGTTGATGGAAAATCCCTCTGATTTTTTTATTTTGCAATAAAACGCATTCACTTCAATTGTCAAATTATAAAATCATCTCCCACTGATTATATAGGATTTTTTGTTTGTTTATATTTCTGAGATGAGGTAGTATTTACATTAATTACATTGTTCGGACTGTTGTCCTCATCTTTATTGCCATGTTTATGACGTTTTGGCCGTTATACGCTACGGTCTTCTTCATGTGCTAGGAACCCTTTATTTCGAATACTGGAGTATGTAATTCTCATTCCAGATGCAAAGCCACTTCCAGATGCCATGTAGTTATCTCCCTTTAACTCAAGGACACAATGTTCGGTGAATATATGCGTTGATTAGTTCCGTTAAATTGATCCAAAGAGTTGTCGGTTCAATACCTGGCTACAGCAGTGCTGAACACATAATTTAGAGCAGTCTGGTATTAACCTTTGCTGTATAATTGAAATACGGAGGAAATGAGGGTGATTCAAATCCTAGCAATAAACAGCCGGAATTAAAGAATGGAGGTCGTCTAAACATTTACCATAGCATAAGCAATAAATTAGTTATAGTCTTGCGACTCCCGTTTGTGAGAAATTGGCTGCAAAATGGAGACTACGTCTTTCCTCACTAGACTACAAAAACATTTCTGAACTCTGTCAAGACGCGGGTGACTCTCAACAACTCACTATCCATTGTTGATTCTATCAATGCTTGTCCACACAATATCCATGCCAGTACCCTGTTCTGATATCTACCTACGTAAGCACGCTAAGTAGTTTACCTGAGATTTCCCTCTATACCATATGCTTTCAGTATGTGCTGTGGGTGGCAAATTCGCCACGCTTCCTTTCTCTAAAATTTCAACTGCCTTATTCTGAAACTAAGTACAAGTGTCACTTTTTCTCATTTTCATAAAACTTCCGTGTTGTTTGCATGTATCGTCCATGGTATTCTTAGCGTTCTTCTGATGTACCTAATCTTTTTTACCCACTTGAAGTATTCTCTTTATGAGTAAGAAAATTGTCTGGCAAATAGGAAGACTGATTTTACAAACAGTTATTTTGAAAATATTTCGAAAAATGGAAATTTTTTGATGATTTTGCACTATATTGTCGTATCCGGCAGCAAGGTCTCTGATTGAGAGGTTTTGAGGAGCATGGAACCACCTCTTAATTTCTGTTGTTTCCATGTACACCCTGATCTCAGTTGAAAACGCCTGTTAGGGACCCTATTATAAGAAGATTGTGAGCATCCCCAAACAAATGCAATATGAAAGTATAAAAAGACCGACAATACATAATCAGCAATACATTTTATCTGCAGTTGAAAGCATACAATTGCATTCAAAATATTTAGTTGAAGTCGTAAAACTGTATTCAAAATATTTAAATTTCGGAATTAAATAACTTATAGAAGTGTTGAGATGCTGCTAAACAAAACCAAACGAACATATATTATGGTCAATATAAAACATAAGTATGTTTTATATTGACTGTATATTATTTAGTCAGATCTGCTAGGAACAATAAATTTAATGTAAAAGAGCCTAAAACTATTATCAGTTCTATGAACATTTTAAAAATATTAACAATATTAGAATTTTGAGATCTTTTCAATTTCTCATATAGTCAAGTTGATATAATGTATCTTACAAAAATCGAATCTCAAAGTATGGGAAATAATGTTATCTAAAAGCGTGTGAAACGAAATGCTCAAAAAATGAATTTTTTCATGTAAGTCGAAGTCTTTTTGTAATTGTTGATAAAATTTCTTTATCATCTCACAGAAAGGGTATAAAAAGGTTATCTCACAGAAAGAGAACCTAGGACAAAACCATAGCGATATTCAGGCTTAAATGCGAGACAGGAAGAGAGACAGTAAAAAATGAGTTAAAGATAAGAAGAGAGAAATACAAAGTATGAGAGAGAGAGAGAGAGAGAGAGAGAGAGAGAGAGAGAGAGAGAGGTGACTCTACACAAGAGAGAAAGTGGAACTGAGATATCATGATACTAAAAGATAAAAAAGAGGAAACAAGAAAGAGAATAAAAAAGAAAAAACAGAGAACGATAAAAAGAAAGAAAGAAAGAAAGAAGGAAAAAGAAAAGGTTTTCGCGATATTCAGAGAAAAAAGGTTTCAAATGCGCCATACACAAAGCAGTTTTCCAATTTTGTTTTCTCATTATTAGATTATTTTATGGAAATCGTTTATTTAAATATTGACCAACATTTAACGCACATCTGGAGAGAAACAATGAATCATACTGGCTCCAGGCTTGGCCGAAATTGGAAACAGAACCATAATGAGTAAAAATTGAATTAATATAAAGAAAGTAATGCAGAGAGAATACTGACTGATTTTTTCTGTTTTAGAAGTCAAACTTGAGGACGAGAAAAATGTATGATGTCTATCATTATTAACATCACTTAGGTTAGGCTTTTGTGAAAAACAACCTTTAAACTCAAGTCACAAGAAAAGAGAAGAAAACGCAATAAAAAAGTGAAAATATGTCATCGACGGAGTTAAAATACGTTTATAGTTGAAGTAAATACGTTTAAGTGGAGGTTTAAACACACTTAAAGAATGGTGAGCACTAAAACGTAATACGTCCTTTTCAAGTACACATAAATAAAGCAAATTATTTTTTGTAAAAAATCATTAACCTGAGGCAAATATAGGTAGCGTTGGTAAAAAAAATTTCCTAGTATTATTACTCAGTTATCACAGTATTTTTCTAACTTCACGTTCATGTACGCTACTTTTAAAATCAACAGTACATTATTCTTTCATAGAAGAACTATTACGATGTTGATTGGATGAATGCCTTAAGTACATATTTTTGTTAATTATCGGGCGTTAAATAAAACAAAGTCAACGCTATATATAGTGAAACAAGTCATGGCCTGAAGTGAAATAGTCTGAGGAATTTGCCACATTTTTTCATAATCATATCGCCCCAAGCAAGGCATTTTACTTCCACTGTTTGCAGGGGGTTACATAGTAGGAAGGTTAGGAGAAAGTGTTATAGGTTATAGGAGGTGTCAAGAACTGGGTAAGAGAAGGATGAGAATACTGATGAGAGTGGAGTGGACAGAGAAAGGAGCTTGAGAGAGAGGATGCAGGTTAGTAAGATAGAAGATGACTATTGACTTTACATTTAAATTCTTGGAGATTGTAGCTGTCGGGGAAGCAAGTAAATGGAAGAGATTTCCACAGGTGGGAAGTGCGAGAAAAGAAGTTGCTGGAGTAGATATTGTAGAGAATGTGCTTTGTGCTGCAGGATATACGTTGTGGTGCTTTGGATATCGGCTTGGAACGAGAAATCAGTGAGCCGAGTTCGAATTCCAGTTGTAAACGAGACCTAGGTGTCTACTATGTGGTGTCTTCAGACGATTTGCAATAACTGTTTTACCGTTTTTGTGTTTTTTGTTTTTTGTAAAGAATGCTCACGTAACGGTGATTTTTTTTTAATGTTCATATAACGTGGAATTTTTGAACGCGCAATTTTTAAAATTACAAGAAATAATAATATTTTCATCCATGGTCGTATGAGTTCAATAGGTATTTTATTGTATGGGTACACTGAGTCATAATTTCTGTTCTTCATTCAATAGAAAGTATAAACATACCATAAAATACAAATGAAGAAGAATATATATATATATAGTAGTAAACTCTATGTTTCTTGTTTTGAATACAACAAAATAATATATTTGTAAATAGTTTATTTAGTGTGTTTTGTAAATTAAATATTTTTCTGTGGTTTTTGATCAATCGTTTTTTTTTTCTTTTGTTACATTTTTTTCTTTTGTTACACTTAATACGTAACAAAATTAAAGACTCGTCCGGGATCTGCCGTAACAAAATTGGGGGTTGTCCGAAGCTATAACGTAACAATATATATATATATATATATATATATATATATATATATATATATATATACAGACATAAATTAATAAATATAAATATGAGGAGGGTGTACATATATATAGTATTATTCAGGTGATAATAAAATAGTGCTCAATGTATAAACAGAGTTGTATTACATATATATTAATAAATATACATATTACCCTACGTCTATCGCACGATTCGGAGTTTCATGCGTTATGCAATCATCAGTTGCATATTTCAAATTGACAGTTTAATAGATTTGAATACTATATATATTTGAAATTGTATATGCATTGGGTTAGTATCCAACAAATTTGGTTCGCATATTAAAGAGAAAATTTAGTTAATGAAACAAACTGTTTGGCCAAGCCAATATATATATATATATATATATATATATATATATATAGTTGGCCAAGCAGTTTGTTTTATTAAGAATATATATATATATATATATATATATATATATATATATATATGAATAGTTTTCACGTTTCACGTAGTCTCTTGTCTCTCTCTATATATATACGTATAGACCACGTGAAGCGTGAAAACTATTCATATATAGATGTCGACTAATTGTATCGTGGCACTGACATGCAGTCTTGATTACTCTCTCTGTGCATTAGCTATATTTATAAATATATAAAATTTATAATATATATATATATATATATAAAACATATATATAAATATATATAAAATATATATATAAATATATATAAAATATATATATAAATATATATAAAATATATATATAAATATATATAAAATATATAAAATTGAAATGTTATATATTTCTCTTATCGACTCCACATTCCTTATAAATATAGTGAATGTTAAACTATATATATATCTATGTACCGTAATTATTTCATGTTTAATATAAAAGAAAAACACGTAAATATTTCAAATTAGAAAGAAATGACCATTCTGACAAACTCATCTTAATTAAAATATATTGTTCTACCGACAGACTCTTTTACAAATAAAATTAAAACGAATATTTTAATCATATCACTCCATGCAAGGCAATGCACTACTAAAATACAAAGGATCACTGAGTATAAAATAATGCGAAAGAAAAAGAAACATTATTACTGAGTGGGAGCAATAGAAGTGTAATCGAGAAGACAATAGATGCCCATACCTATTGTATTACAATTGTTGAAAACCAAAGTTGCTCCGAAAGGATGTAACAATTGGATAAGAGATCCATAAGCAAGAAAAGAAACTATTAGCAGAGAAGTTACGGTTACATCTAGTATTTAATTAATTCAACTGTGAATTGGTAAGAACTTTCCACCAATCTTGTACTGCACACTTCCGAGCAGATACAATGAAAATTTTCATAGAAAATACCTTGCGAAACTTTCCGCCAATCTTGTACAGGACTATTCCGAACAGATACAATGAAAGTATTCATAGAAAATACATTGGGAACCTACAGTATGGCGGTGGGGAAAGTGACAAGTGTGGACACACCAGCTTTTATATATATATATATATATATATATATATATATATATATATATATATAATATTGAGAAGAAAACTAAACACATAATGTATATTTATGTATATGTATACACCCTATATATATATATATATATAAAATCCCAGAAAAGTTTGATCATATAGGTAAAATCCCCAAAACCAGATTCTAGAAGCAAGAATTTTCTCGTTTTTGTGTGTGTGTGTGTGTGTGTGTGTGAACCCACTTGTGTGTTCATATGTACTAGAATAAATCATTACAACCCAGATTTATAGAATGTCAAATTACAATCGAAATCACTACTTCATGGTAATTCTGATAAACTCTTCTCTAACCTACCTAAACTTTAAAATTTTAGAATTTAAAGCTTCAACATTTTACAGGTTAAATGATTGGATGCAACCTTAAGTTCTATGCTAACAACCCTTTCTCTCCCACTTCATGCTTGTGGAACTCTCTTCTAATTTCTTGCTTTTCAGTCCTTTGATCTTCATAAATTTAAGTGCAATAAATTCATAAACTCAAATGCAAATTTATCAGTTGTCTCGCTAATTTCCCTTTTATGTTTCTCTCTCCTTAACTCACTCACACTCAGTAACACTTTTCATTTTAGTGGTTTTATTGACTTGCTTGGGTTCACATGATTAAAAAAACATGTCTTTTGTGGTAAGTACACATTCTCTCATTTGATGGACGTGGATTTCGGTTTGGTTTATTTGGTTTGATTTATATTGCTTGACAACGTATCAACCTCAGTGAGTTATTTAATGCCTACATAATTTTAGGATAGTTTTGTATAAAACAGAATATGAGTTCTTTGTAAAAAATCAGTTTGTAAATCAGGTTTCTTTGGCGTATTTTTTAAAAGAAGATTTTTTTCGAGATTCAAATGTATTGCTGGTAATATTTTTTGTCAAATATGTATTGGTGGTAATTTTATATAAAAAATCTATTTTCAAACTTTCATAGTATTTTGACTCCATTTTAGTGGTTAATTGTTTGCCCAAATCTGGGACCTGAACAGGTGGTACCACCCGGAATCGGAGTGTACCTGGGAAGAATACCAATTAAGAGATGGTTCTACGTTTCTCAAAGCCTCCCGATTAGACGCCTTGCTGCCGGATGTAGTTTATCATCATATCCAGGGCGGATTTCTCTTTACACGCGTAATTCCCGTGTGTTTTGCAAACGGGTTTGTATTTTTATAATCGCTTGTCAATTATAATCCTTGTTTTGGGATAATACATCAATTATATTATTGCGTATTTGACAGTTTTAGAATAATTCACTGACTATATATCAAGAATAAATACAGAAATCCCGAAATAAAATATTTAAAAAAGAATGATTTGCTGAAACCTTTTTCTGAATTTCTGCCTCCTGTATTCATATGCATTTTTATAGAGCTTCTGTATGTAAACAATACCGAAAAACATCTGTTATCAGTATAATCGATGGAATATATATGTGTACGTTCATGTGTGTGTGTGTGTGTGTGATAGTGTGTATGTGTGTGTGTATGTGTGTGTGTGTGTGATTATGCACGCACAAGTGTCATAAATAGGATTTAATGCACTCTTTGTTGTTAGAATAAAAATGGTGGATGGAGAGCAAAGAAAATTTAATATTTTACACAAACCAATTTTAATCAAACTCAGTTGGAAGGCAACTTGAATGAAACTAGAGAATGGTTGGTAATTGTATTTTGGGAGCTAAAGAGATTCAAATCATAAGGAATAAAGAAAGTCTAATAAAAAATACAATACGTTCTGGAATGAATTGTTGCTGTTTGGAGCCCGATGTGAAAGTGATTAAGTGAGCATACGTTTATTTGTGTGTGTGTGTGTGTGTGTGTGTGTGAGAGAGAGAGAGAGAGAGAGAGAGAGAGAGAGGGAGAAACAGGAGAAAAGAGAATAAATTGGTACAATAGCTTCATTTTAAATTAAAGATAAAAATCTTGATGAGATCAACAGGACTGAATAAAAAGAAGAAAAAATTTATGTGGGCGGAAAAGAAAGACAATAAGACGGGCCGGAATAATAATGAAAAAAAAAAAAAAAAAAGGTTGCGTGTTGGAAAAGCAAAAAGAAAAAAAAACGAAATAAGAATACGCAAAGAAATAGATAAATATTTTGCATTGAAAGTGTTAGCTGGCGAAAAAATGATACTCAATCTGAAAGGCGAATAGGGTTAAGATAAGAAAAAGAAAATAAAGCTAAACAAAATAAAAAGAAGAAAAAGAAAAGAAGAGACGTAGAAAGAGGAAGAAGAAGATAAAACTACGCGAAAGGGGAAGGAAGAAAAAAAGTTGTAATTGGTAGATGTAACCGTAAGTTCTATAATAAGAGTTTCTTCTCTGGCATTTCTTGCTTGTGTAGCAATCTTCTGGTTTATTGTTTTCCAATAAACTTTCATCTATAAAAAAATTTAAGATTTAAGAGATACAATGGTAATTGTCATTTTCTGTCTTCATTAATCTTGTTTTTATATTGCTCATTTCCTTAATAATTTTTTCTCGGATCTTTTCAATCACAGTAAGCCCCTTGTTTCTTACTGAATTTATAAGCTTGACTCGATTGATTTGAGTAAAAGAAAAACGTGATAAATGCAAAAACGAATTAAGATGAGAAGGACGGAATATTTGAAAGAAATGTGATGAACGAGGGGAAAGAAAGAAAATCGAAGAGGCAGAGCAAAGAATAATAAGAAGAAACAAAGAGAATAACAAGAAAAACGAAAATTATGAAAGCGAGAATAATATTAATAAGGATGATAAGAAGCTAAAAAAATATGAAGAAAGAAAAACAAAGCCTGATTTAATGAAATAATACTGCAAATCTCGCGTATATGTCGAGTTTTCAAGCCTAAAATCTTTTTGGATCGAGTTTACAATCCTGAAAACATAATTTCGGTTAAGTTTTCAAGACTAAGTTATAGTTTTAGGTTGAGTTTACAAGCCCAGAAAAATACTTTTGGTTTGAGTTTTCAAGCCTGTAAAGATATTTTATGGTTGAGATTTCAAGACTAAAACATATTTTTGGGTCCAGCTTTCAAGCATTTATAGTCAACTTTCAAGCGTAAAACTCTTTTGGGGTTAAGTTTCTAAGCCTAAAATTTTTGAAACTTATTTCTAGTAAAAACTGGAAGTTGCCTCGCTTTCTCCATGGACGTGACAGGATATATATATATATATATATATATATATATATATATATATATATACAGAATGGTCGTTATTATAACAAAGAGGGCAAAAGATTCTTAATAAACCTCGTGAGATGTATGAAGTGCAAATCATCCTGTATACATTCAGGCAGTTAGATTCTTACGTCACTTGACCCTGTCCCTATAATTGGGCATTGTTATCGGCAAGGATGAAATCAAGAACCATATAAGTCAGATAGAGTATATTGCAATGGAGGAACGAGAATAACTTCCAAAATTACAACCAACAAAGTATAACCTCGAAACTATTAATCTCTACAATACAGCACTCAAATTAATTTCAGATGAAAAAGACACTCATATAAATCTCAATAAAGCAATATATGCATCAGCAATAGCAGCAACAAAAAATTGAACATGAAATTAAAAACAAGGCAGCCTCGCAGACATGAAAATCCACCTTGGAAAAGAAAAATAGAAAAAGAAATCGAACAACTTAGAAGTGAATTATCAGTACTCAATGAACTGTCAAAAGGAATAAAATTCCTGCATGGATGACTAAAGGAATTACATTTCTTCTACCCAAGAATAGTGACACAAATAACCTGAAAAACTACAGACCAATTACATGCCTTCAGACAACATGAAAACTACTAACATCTATTTTAACAAAACAGACACATTTCTTCTTGGAAACAAATGACATGATACCGCTTGAACAAAAAGGGTGCAAACGTGGCTGTTACGGGTGTAAAGAATAATTACTTATTAACAAGATGAACTTAGAAAACTGCTATAATGCAAAGAAAAATCCTAGTAATGCCTGGCTAGATTATCGTAAGGTATTCGATAGTGTACCACATTCCTGGATCTTAAAATCTTTAAATATATACAAGGTATCACCTGTCACCATCAATTTCATCAAACAATGTATGTCGATATGGAAAACAACCCTTTACCTCAATCATATAACTCAATCGTATTGCTGTAACAATAAAAGATTTAGAGCCAAGAAAGCTTATAAATACCTAGGTGTAAATGAGAGTGAAAAAACTCACCATACAAAGTGAATGAAATAGTGCGTAAAGAATACTATAGAAGGCTACGACTGATATTAAAAACTGAATTGAATTCTCAGAACAGAATTATGACCAGTAACAGCCTTGCTATCCCAGTGGTCCAATATAGTTTCAATACCTTGAACTGGACTCTAAACAACATCAGACGAATAAATTCTAAAACAAGAAATCTTCTTTCTAAGCATAAGATGCATCATCCAAAGGCTGACTTAGACTGTCTATACATACCCCGTAAAGAAAGTGGAAGTGGTTTTATTCAGTTAGGATTGTCATACAAGACAACAACTAGTGGCTTACATAGAAACAACAAAGGACTGGATGATAAAATTAGTCAAACAACATGAGAACAGAAAAAAAAATTCAATAATGAAAGAAGGCAGTGAATACAAACAAGATTTACATTTCTTAGATTCTGTAGAAAAGCAAAACAGAAGCCAAGAACCAACTATTGCAGCAAAAAATATGAAAAAGAAAGTTTAAAGCTCTTGAACAGTTTGAAACAACGCTGACAAGACAAACCTCTGCATGGCCAATATCCAGAACGTGCCAATAAATCCAATGTTGATAACGTTAATACTCGTCGATACAGGATCCCTGTAAACCCCAGCTTAAGAGATACATAAAAAATTGTCTTGTTAAGTACAGCCCACATACTTTGTCTATGTAACGCTAGGGATGTTATGGAAGATAGAAAAGCATTAAATGTAGCCATAACAACATACCACGAACTGCCTTAGGTCTGTCCGCAGACTTGGTAGATAGTATGACCACAGCAGAAATCGAATTATGGTGAAAATGACACAATAATAATAATCTTTTATAAAGTATATGCAGTGAATAATGGATGGAATGGTGATAAAATAGGGTAATATAAAAATCTTGTCCGAAGGCTGAAATCCTATGGAATACTAGAGACAGAATCAAAACAATGTCAATGAAACTGGATTCTGAGTAGAAATGAGTCGATTTTAAATTATTGTATCATTGAAGCAAGCAGGCATAATGGGGAGGGTGCTAGATATTTTAAAAGACTTTCTATTACCTATTTCTCAGCAATGGCTACACACGTCTCTGATGTTATAAATAATGATAAAAAAAGTCAAATAAGAAGTTATACAAATAAAAGAAGAAATAAAGAAACAGTTATGAAAGAAAAGAAAAGGACGAATGGTGAAGGGAGACGCCATGGTAAATTTTAAGATGTAAAGGATGAATAAGAAGAGTAATAGTTGTAGGATGAGCTTGAATAAAAAGAAAATACCAGCAAAGAAAGAACCTATTAGATGACGTCATTTCTTTGTCCTTTGCTTTGACAGAAGCAATTTTGATTGGTTTGGGGTGCACCAACATTTTGTACTGATTACAAAAATGGAAAAGATAGAAAAATAATGAAATAGAAATTTTCTTTTTTCTCTTTTTTTTTTGGTTACTTCAATGAATAGTTGCATTGATGCTGTCGGGTGAACAAACGAAATAATATTTTTTTCTCTGGGCAGAAAATCATTTTTTCAAACGTTCTAAATGATACCAGGCCGTTATACAAGCAAAATAAGACAAAAAAGTATGTGACCATGATGGTATCAATTTGTGTAACTGCATGTGAATCAAAGTAAGCATATCAATTAAATTGTATAGATTCAAATTCTAACAGTTGCTAGTGCAAACATGATGGGTATAAAATTCCGAAGAAGAATCAGCAATGTTGTGAGTCCTTACCTGGCATCTCGGCTGCAGTCACATTCCCTCCTCTGTAATGAAGTTTCCATCTATGTTTCTTATAAATAACAAGCCATATATCCCGGCGTTGCTGGGCATACTACTTGGGCGAGGTTGTTGGGGCGGAGGTTTTGCTAAACGGTGGAACAAAGGCCATAGCTGCAGTGCTTCTAAATTTACTGCAACTGACTGTAAGGACCTCAACTTTGCATACTTGATAATCATTATAATGATAACCTTGGAGTTTCAAAACCCAGATGCCTTAAAGCGCAGTAGGGTTGATTCTATGAGCTAAGTTCACTTACAAAGCTGTAGTTATTCCCGTCGAATGCCTGGTTTTTACCTGTGGAATAGGTAAATAGACAAAAAATCCCCCAAAGACTAAACTTTATTGGAAGCATGTTGGGGAAAAAAGAAACGTATAAACTGAGTGGACAGGGTGAAATGAAAACCTATCGACTCTTTACAGTACCTGTTTGTACACAACGTTCTTTGCAGTTTTTTGGGGAGAAACCAGAAAAAGTTTGGATGACGAACCCACACGCGAGGCGGCGACGTAGAGCTGGCCATGGGAGAAGCATTGCTCCTGTAAGTGGACACCTGCGACGTCAAGAGTTCGGCTTTGTGTCTTGTTGATTGACGTCGCAAAGCACAACTTAACGGGGAAATGTGATCACCTGAAGTAAATGCCAACGTCTGGGTTTGATGGATAAAGGTGCATCCTGGGAATAAGTACAATCTCCTCTTTCCTGCACCAAGTTAATATTTTGGCCTCGATAAGGTTTGGTGACAGAGACGTCACCACGAGGCGAGTGCCATTGCACTGTTTCGGCGGTATAAGATTCAGAATGAGCATAATAGGAGCCCCTACCTTCAACCGCAGGATGTGGGATGGCTGGTCATGTGGCTCGAGCGAGTTCAGTAGCTCCACTGTATCATCCGCCAGGTCAGCAGGATTTGGGGTGCGGTCAATGGACGTGTAGATGCGCTCCTCCCCCAGGATGAGCTCCAGTAGCCTTAGGTTTATGGCATTAACAGAGGCGTTCTTGGGAGCCAAATTTGCTCTCATAGCAAGCCAATTCAAATCCTTGTAGTTTTCCTTAAGTTTATGGAAAACTGCCTGGTGAAGGTGGGTCGCCGACTCAACGACAGTGGACATATGATCAACCGTCACGTAATCATCCTTGTCTGCGGGAGTACGGCCTTCACTGAGTTCCAGAAGTGCGGCGGAAAAACTGGCAGCTTCAGGGTCGCCGCTGGTGTGTACTTGTTTCGAGTTTTAAGTGGTGAACCTGTTTCCAAAGCCTGGATGATTTTAGGCAAGCGCGAACGGCGTCAGTGCGAGTACACGGAGGGTCTGACGAAAATCCCCGTAAAGAAGAACCGTTAGCCCCCCTATGATATTTGCATAGTCCTGCAGATCCCGGAGCGTTCTGTCCAACGCTTCTAAGGCCGCCTTGTGTGCCATGGTGCATCTTTCCAAGACAATGAGTTTGCACCTCCATAAAACTTCAGCTCTATCTTAATTCTTCTCAATGTTGCATGTTGGAAACTCCGTCCGTGCATAATCGAGAGTCAGTTTCAAAGCTGAATGTGCCGTTTTGCCACCTGGGAATAAAGTCGCAGCTATTCTGGAGGTTGTCACCGCTATCGCGACGGCTCCAGTATAGCGCACATGGGCGAGTATTAGTTTTCTGACAAAAGTTTTTCCAGTGCCTCCAGAAGCATCAAGGAAAACAGCCCTCCACGATATTGGTGAACGCTGTTGGTGATTGTCTGATAGGCGGCCGGTTGTTCCGGCAACAATTTCGGTTCATTTTCAGCAATGTAGTCGGAATATTCCGCGACCGAGTAAGACAGTTCGCGCAGTAAATCAATTGACAAACTGGACTCTTCATGACAGACTGAAGACGAGAGGACGTAAGACGCTAAAGGAGATTCACCAATTTCCAGAAAGATGTCCTCCAGGTGAATGAGGCCTTCGTTATAAATTACATTGGAGTAGGTTAGCTCATCCGCTGGGTACTCCAGTTGAGCCCTCCTGTAAATGTCTTCGGACATGAAGTTGCGAAATTTAATCCAAAGACCCAGTGGATCACTCAACTCGCACCACGCAATCATGACTGCAAAAATTGGCGCAAAGCATGCGGAGATCTGAAAAGAAACCCCTCTGCCATGGCTGAATCCCACTGTGAGTCGTTTTCAAGCAGCCCTAATCGAAAGCATGCTCCAAGAAAAGTGGCGCACTTGACGCCAGCCACAGTTTTTGTGTAGTCGAAGCTTGTAGGGCCACGCATCTCGTGAAGGAGAAGACGGAGGTGGAAACATTCATGTTGGCTTGGTAGTATCGTGTAGACTCGCCCAAGGCAGGAACCACATTTAACCCCCGCACTTCCTGTGTTTCCATTTCTTCTTATTATTCCAAGTGTAGTAGGTGGGAACTTGGAAGTAAAAAGTGTCCTCGCAAAGGCATCATGGCGGCATAGTTTAAAGAAAGCAGTAAGGGTAGTTCTTTTGGGGTGCTCCGCCGCCTGATGGGCAGTCCCGGGTGAGAAGGTTACTCTCTGCTCATTTTCAAGGTGAATAGCGAGTGCAATAACTTCGGGGAACCTCAGGTGTATCGGAAACGGAAAGATATGCCACACACCCTCTCCACAGCATAGGTAGCAGCCGATTACGTATTCAATCAGCACGTCCCGACTGCCGTCTTGCTGAATAGCAAGCGCTGCAGCATCACTGCCCTTATTAACGTACTTGCAGATGTATTTGATTGATTTCACCTGGTGGCAAATCTCCACATTGATGTGGGCGCGAAAAGTTTTGTAAGAAGAGGGCAGTACGGGACAATCCAGCGGTTGTCAATGGTCTGTTGCCTGACTGTAGCCGTATGGCCTCTGTCATCGGGACTCCGACACCTGTAAAGTGGGTACTCATCGCCACCCGTATGCGTTGCATTGAGGAATCTTCGTGGTTAGTGGACGGAGCAAGGGGTGTTGTTTTACAGCACGACTGCGGCCTCTCGGCCCGTGATTCATAGTAGATGTAACAATGGAGTGGAGCTGTGGGTCCAAGGCGCGGTCCGGAATCTCAGCCGAGATGATTTTGTCGATATCGCTGGTTGGAACCCGTTCGCAAAGCCAGACGAGGATGTGGGCATGCAGTAGACCCCGTTTTTGTCACTCAACGGTATATATGTAGCATATAACGGGACCGAAGCATTGCCATCTGACGATAATATCCATCAGCTTACTCAACTTCAGCCGAAGAACTCGGGCAGTGATATCAGGCCGGTCATGGGAATCTTTCCCCGGAAACAGTTCGTCCCTGATTTCAGCCCATGCAGGGTTGCGTGCAAATGTTATGAACAAATCCGGTCGTCTGTAGTAGCAAACGTACGTCATCGCATCCTGCGTGCGAGTATGCATGTAGCGCGGCGTGCCAGTGTATGTGGACGGCAAAATAGCCAGATTTCCCAAGATGCTTGGGTCGGACTTGTTCCTTAGGCCATCACGAAGATGGATGTAAGATGCCGACCGTAGCTTCTTCTGATTAAGCCTAATGAACAGAAGTCACTCAGACTCCATTTTGACTGACATGTCGACAATGAACTGCTGTAATAGCCTGTCTACCCCAAAGAATAGTATTAAATCGTCGTCCCTCATCATAAGAAGGTAGACATAATTCTCTCTGCATGTCACACACTTAGCTACTGCTTCTTCTGCTCCTTCTTCTTCTGCTCCTTCTTCTTCTGCTACTTCTTCTTCTCTGGCTGCTGCTGCTTTGGCTGTCTGACGCGGTCTTCGGTATGTGAATATGGTAGCCGTCCTGGCCGTGGGCAAATAGCAGGGAGTACTGAAGCGCATCGTATACGTGGTGCCTCTCATTAATCCGCCGAAGGCCTCCACCTCTAGCGTGGATAACAATGTCGCGATGGTCGTGGTGGTCCCCTTGGATGATTTCGGAGACCTCATTTCAAGTCGGAGCGTTAAACCGACGTTCATGCGCCCTTGGAATCGTTTGGTGGCGTCAATAACGATAGAAAAGTTAGACGTGGGGGCGTTCTCGAGAGTGTACTTGAAACTTTGAATGTACGGGTTAGTTTCATAGAGCATTTCCTGAAGTAGCAGAACTATCTCTCTCTGCCGCAAATCAGAACTGGCACTCTTGTCAGTTGTAATCGCTAATCGACGTTCAGCTTGCTGGATGTGGTCGCCGATAAAGTAAAGTTGTAAAAAGGACGGTGGCGCGTCTCTCTCTTATGTAGAAGTGACCCTATTAGATGGTAAACTTGACCTTGCATCTTAAATGTAGGATTCCATCCACTTTCCCGGACAATAGTTGCGCCGAATGACGTCATCTGGAAAAAGCAGTTGAATCGGCGAATATTTTTAAGGAAATAAGACGAGTCCTCGTTCCTGCCCGAGAGCAAGTCCCGTAATGGCTGCGGTGGAGGCAGCAGAGGCGGAAGTAGAACTTTACCCAAAGAGCAGCATAAGCAGTTGTTTCAGCAGCCCTGGCCGCGGAGGTGGAGGCTGTTTTGGCCGCTCTCCGGCGGGCTTGTACTTCAGCGGTTTCAGCGGACCTAACATGGGACTTGGTGTTGGCATCGGCCTTCTTACATAGAACTAAATATAAACACCATGGAGCTACAGAAAAACAAAAATATCAAATGAAGTGAAAAATTGAAAATAAAATGTAATATGACGAAAACATATTTACTGACCCTTGAGGCTAATAAGTTTCCAAAAAGTCACTTATTAGTGTCTTCAAGCACACATGGACTAGTGGATAAAAGCGTTGATTGATTGATCAAAAAAGTCACTTGCCCCAATTTTAATCTATGGATGGTTTTTCGACGGGCAAGATTCCTTAGTTCCAACTGTTCAGAGCTTCACCACTATGCCGCATACACAGAGCCGACTCATACTCATTTCTTTCGTATTCAATTTGTAAGGATGAAATTTCATGCAGACAGCTCCTTCCTCACAACATTTGCGTTGTAAAAAAGGGCTCTTTGATAAGATGCTTCTTCGATCACTACGATCTTAATTCCTTCAAGTTCAATCGTTATATATTCTACATATCCTCATAATATGTGCTTATCACTTCCTCTTTATACGACTTTACATAATTTCATTCTAATTTGTGTAAATGTTAGGCCTTGCATTGGGTAATCAATAGTATAAAAAGTGGCATCACAAGAAAAATTAACGAGGAAGAATGTTACGAAATTTTCTTTGGCAAAAGAAGAATGAAACGTGGGTTCTACTTTTTTAAGGAATGATTGAAACTTTGCTGTTATAACGAGGACACCATTTTGGGGTTTTTAGTTCTTCATTTTTAGGGTTGTCTGGCTCTTGGTTCATCATGGAGTAAACGCAGCCTCTATAATTTTCTGAATTATTGAAATAATCTTGAAATATTTCTTTTGGAACAGTTTTGCTTCTCTATTAGAGACCGCGTCAAATGATGCCAGAAAATGACTCAAAGTTTAAAAAAACCCTAAATCTCTGTTTCCACAAATCTGTTATCAAAAGAAATCAAATATTTCTGGTCCTAAAGACAAAACTTACACAACAAACTAAAAATATCGAAGCGGTTAATTATAGATTAGGTTTGACTTGATTGAAAGTAGGTAAAAATCAAAAATAAAGATAAAAGTTTAAAAAAAAATGGCTACCAAAAATTTCCATTTTCCCGCCTGATGTACTGAAAATACATAAAAACGCAGTTGCTTCGAAACGAACATGAAAAGGAAGTAAGTCGGTGCATTTGAAATCAATCTGAAAAAAAGGGGGAAAAAATAAGACATTTGTGAATCTTAAAAGGTTTGCTTTTACTGTAAGAGAAAATATGGAAGATATAAAGTTAAAAGAAATACTTGGCATAAGAGCAGAAAAAAAAACAACAAAAAAAATGGCGGCTTTCTCCAACACTGAAAGGGTTAATAGATAAGAATATAATAAAAGGGAAATAAAAAGAGAATAATGCACAACTTCCCCAGAAAATCTTGCTGTTTTTACACGATGGATCAGTCCTTCAGATTTTATAAAAGCGAATATGAAGGACCCGATAAAATATAAGAAAAAAAAGTTGCATTTTTAACAAGTATTGAAATGTTATAAAGCTAAATATTAGAAATTTAAAAACTAATTATAGTAACGAATTGGTATTCAACTCCTTGAAACGAGAAACATTCGCTGAAAATATGAGTTGAAAATAAATTACAATTCTTTAAATCTTAAATTCACTCAATACCTTCTGTTAGTAAAATAGCATTTCTATTATTATTTTCTCCGTTAAAAATTTCAAATCTTAAGGCGAAATGAACATAAAAAATGTGTGTTATGCAAATCAAGCAAGTGATAAAAAATTGGCTAGCGAATCAGAATTTAAATCTAGACTTTTACCAGGGCTCAGGAACAAATCTGGAGTATCGTTTAAAAGTATCGATCTATTTCTGTTTCGAACCAGGGCAAAATCATGTTTTTATAAATGTAACAAAGCTAACATTGAATAGTATAAAGTTAGATTATTATTTTCCTGCTACTAGCACAGAATATTAATTTTGATTACACATACACATGCACACACATATGGAAGGTTTGGAAAATCTGATACAGAACATGTAGCAGGAAAGAAAGACAGGGGAAAGCAACCCATGACATACTTAATGAGCTTGAGTAAGTGGAAGGTAGGGTTTTGGGAGAAATATCAAAAGAAAAGATGCTAAAAACTACAAGGGATGTAGACGGAAATGATCGCCTACATCCTGAAGTGACACAACACATAAAAAGATATCCTGATAAGAATTTTTTAAATAAGCTATCTGAAGGTCATGTTTTGATCTGTTTTTATTTATTTTTTTTAATTAATTAATTTATTTATTTTTATTTTTTTATGTTGTGTCATTCAACTAAGCGTCTCAGTCATTATCAAGAACTGGGTGCTTTTAGTGTGGTAGACAAGATTTTGTTGGCCCTATCCTAGCATTTCTTTGGAACACTTGAATTCAAATTAGTTCATATCATGTGCAAAACGGTTAAATGACGCTAAACCACCCTGGAAAAGAATGTAACAATGTATGTAATTTTTATGCAGATTGAATGTTTTATACGCACATCAAAATAACGTCTTCTGTAGTGAGAGATACTTTATTTATTTTAGAATAAGTTTCAGTTGTATTCTATAAGTTGTTATTATACCATAGAACCACATGCATTAAATAAAATATCTTTGACACGAGAAGACAAAATTAGAGAGGACGCCATATAACTATTTCAGATACTTGCTGATTTAGATTTGCAAAACTGTGTAGACAAAAAGTATGCCAGGATCTCCTTAGGTTTATACGACTAACATGGAATTATGCAACGGTCACTCTTTTGCACCAAATACAAGTGCAGTTTAAAATTATTATTTTTTTATCATTTCACCCCAACAAGACATTCCACTGCCAATATTACGCAGGGAGTTACAAAGGGGAAAGTGATGAGAAAGAGTGGTTAGTTAGAGAAAATGTTGGAAGGAGGATGGTAGACGGATGAGGAAACCGAGGATGGGGGTTGGGTAGATGGGTAGAGTGTTTGAGGAAATGGATACGAGTTAGTGTGATAGATGTCTATGGACCTTCCATTTAAATTCCTGGAAACTGTATCTGTCGGGGAAGCAAGTATATGGGAGGGAATTCCACAAGCGGGAAGTGCGAGAAAAGAAGCTGTTAGAGTAGAAATTGCGGTTATATTTTATCTGTTTCACTGTAAAAGGGTGGGACCTAGTTGATAATCTAGTAACTCTTGCAAATTCACACCTAGGGGGCACCAGTGAACTAAGATCATCGGAGCAGAAGCCGTGAAAGTATTTATAGAAAAGGCACTGGGAAGCCACATCACGCCGGTGAGAGAGAGTGTGACTGCAGCCGAGCTGCCAAGTCGGCATCGATCACATTACAGATTCTCGGTTGTATTTTGTCAAGGACCCCGAGGAGAACAGCAGGGGCACTCGACCAGATGTGGCAGCAGTATTCAATACACAGGCGGATGGTAAATTTATAGATGTGCAGGATGGACTCAGGTGGGAAAAACTTCCGGGCCCTGCACGGAGAACCGACTTTCATAGCAGCGGATTTTGCAATGGATTCCATATAGTCATTCCACTTGAGGTCCGCTGTGGGTGTGAGGCCAAGGAGGCGTACTGTTTTACTCTCAGGGAGGCAGGCTTGCTTCATGCTAATGGGAGATAGGAGCGATTGTCTATGATGGTTAATTAATAGCAGCTTCGTTTTGGAAGCATTAAAATTTACAAGCCATTTCTTATCCCAGTCCACTACGGATTGGAGGTCCTTCTCAAGCTCGGCAGCGAGGTTCGCTTTATCGAACACACCAGATTTTTGATCGAGGCGAGAGTAAACAGTGTTGCCATCGACGTACATGCCCACTTGGGATTTTATAGCATCTGGGAGATTGTTAATGTAGATCAGAAAGAGGATAGGACCTAGGATAGAGCTTTGAGGGACACCTGCGTTCGTATGGTAGTTTTGGAAGACATGTCCATTTAATACTACCTTCAATATGAGATTAGAGAGGAATGACTATTAGGTCAAACAAATGTCCAGTTATATCATAGCTCCGCAGTTTGCGTAGAAAACTCGACCCCCCATAAGGCGTGTGGAGACGATGGAATCCCGGTGATAGTCCTTATGAGGTGTGCTCCTGAACTTTCCCCTGTCCTCTCTAAACTATTTAACTACTGCCTTTCTGCTTCCTGCTTTCCTCCATGCTGGAAGTTCTCTTCAGTCGTTCCTGTATTTAAGAATTGTGGTGAACCCTCGGACCCATCCAACTATCGCCCTATCAGTCTTCTACCAATATTCTGGAAAGTATTCGAGGCTATAATCATTGCTGAAATAGTTCATCATCTCACCGCCCACAAACTCTTCTCTGACAGGCAATATGGATTCCGCTTTGCCAGGTCCACGGCCGACCTGCTAACCACCGTAACGGAGTACATGCTACAGGCCCTTGATGAGTCTGACGAGGCTCGCGCGGTTGCTCTGGACATCTCCAAGGCTTTCGACAGGGTTTGGCACTCTGGCCTCCTATGCAAACTACGCGGTTATGGTATTACCGGTCGCGTGCTTGACCCAATCCTATCTTTCTTAAATAACCGCAAAATGAAGGTCGTTCTGAATGGGCGTGCCTCTTCGTCCTACAGCACGAATGCTGGTGTCCCACAGGGCTCTATCCTGGGCCCGACGCTCTTCCTTATTTTCATCAACGACCTCCCAGATGAGATGAAGTCCCAAGTAGGCATCTCCGCAGATGACACTACAATATACTCCCGCACCAGTAAGAAACCTGTCGTGGCGAACAGACATAATCTCGCTGCTGACCTTGAACGGGATCTACACTCTGTGGTGAACTGGGGCAAGAAGTGGCTTGTCAACTTCAATTCATCTAAGACCAAGCTGTTGTCTGTCAACCATTACAGGCAACCTCTCCTGCCTCCCATAAGCATGGACCAAGCGATTCTCCCGGAGAGCAATACACTACGCCTCCTCGGACTTACTCTGTCCTCAGACCTCAAATGGAACCACTGTATTGAATCCATAGCAAAACCTACTGCTAAGAAGGTTGGATCACTATGTCGATCCAGGATGTTTTTTTCCACCTGAATCTATCCTGCATATATACAAGTCAACCATCCGTCCGTGCATGGAGTACTGCTGCCATTTATGGTCAGGCGCCCCTGCCGTTCTCCTCAGTGTTCTTGACAGGCTCCAAAGGAGAGTCTGTAATGTGATAGGTACTGATCTGGCGGCTCGACTGCAGCCACTTCCCCATCGTCGAAATGTGGCCTCCCTTTGTTCTATAAATACTTTCATGGCTTCTGCTCCAACGAACTTAAGTCACTGGTGCCTCCTCAACAGGTGTTTACTCGTGCAACCAGACTGGCAACTGGGTCCCACCCATTCACAGTCAGGTTAGTCAAATGCAGACGACAATTCTACTCCTGCAGATTCTTCTCTCGCACTTCCCGCCTGTGGAACTCGCTCCCGTATTCTTGCTTTCCTGACGGCTACAACCTCCAGAAATTTAATTGCAAAGTCAATACTCATCTACTAACCACTGGACTCTAGCTCTCTCCCCACCCCCGTATAACCTTCCCTTTCTCTCCACCTATGTATCTGTCATCGCACCTGCTTTCTCAGCTTTATATTGTACATTTCTAACTAGTTTGTACTCCTCACACTTTTCTAATTAATCTTTTTACATTTATGTAGCCCCCTGCACATCAGTGGCTTTTCCGCCTTTCTCGGGGTGAAATGATTAAAAAAAAAGAAATATTGTGTGTCGAAATATACAAAGAAACGGTTCGAGCTTCGCCATTCTTGTCATGCAGGTGTGAGACCTTTACATAAAAATCGTGTCGATTCGAATAAACGTTCAGTCAGGAAATTAAAAAATAAAACGACAGTTTGAATAATACTAATAAGCATTATTTATCAATTATACGCAATGACGCAGTCACCGACGGGGTGTGGCTTCTTTCTGCGTTCTACAAATATTTTTATGGCAGCTCTTCTGACGAACTTTTTTTACTCTAATGCCTCGAACACTTCTATTTATGGGTGCTACCAGATTAACATTTAAGTCCCACCGAGTTACCGTTGAAATATTTGAAATGTAACCACTTCTACTTTAATATTTCCTTTCTCGCACTTCCCGTCCGTAGAACTCCCTTCCGTCTACGTGCTTCCCCGATTGCTACGATCTCAGAATATTTAAATCCAACGTCAGTTGCCATCTTCTACCTTTTTGAATATCTTCTTTTTCTATTTTCTTCTTCTATGTGCATTCTCATTTCAGCACGTAGGCGATCATGGTTTTGACATCTCCCTCTCCCTGGTCGCTCTTAGCACGTTTTCTCCTGCTACACCACGCAACCTCCGTTCTGTCATCCACCTGCTCAAGCCCTTCAAATATGTTATCTGTTACTTTCCCCTATCTTTTTCCCCTCTATCTGGCCTGTTAGTATCAGCTTCTTTAATCCATCTTTCCTAAATTGCATATCCCAGGAACTTAACTGTCTCTTCCTGATACTCAGTATTAGTTTCCTTTTCGTTTCCATCCTTTCCCAAACCTCACAACTGATCACATGCTCGATCCATGATATCCACAGCATCCTTCCGTAGAACCCCATTTCAGATGCTTCAAATATTTCTTTCATCTTTGATGATATTGACCAGCATTCACTTCCATATTGAAGAACTGACATCACATAGCAATCCAGTACTCTTTTCTTTCTTTCTAGCGAATTTACCTGCCTCTTGATACTTTACTCAGCTTCTGGAATGCGTCCTTCGCCATGCCAATTCGCCTTCGGATCTCTGTATCGCACTTTCCGGCTTCTGTTAGAACACTTCCCAGGTATTTTAAATTTTGTACCTGCTTGATTTTAGTATCCACCACCTGTACACTTTGTACCTTATTTTTCTCGCACTGTAAAGCCTTCGCACTAGTGGTGCTTGTGCCTTTATCGGGGTGAAATAATTCAAAAGAAAAACAAAAAACAAACAAAAAACAAAAGAAAAACAACAAAAATTAAAAGAGGAAAAAATCTTCCAGCACTTGTATTTCACCAATAAAAGTATTACTATTGGCGTAATTATGATTGTTGAACAAATTCCCATCATCAATTTCCGTATAAACAATTTCCGTATCTACTCTTAGATATTTATTCATCGGAGAATTCACACCACTGTTGCCATTCGCGTCGATATGCTTTACAACTGAGAAAGGTTTGTTATACATTCACATGGGAAACACAGTTGGTAATTTCTGCCACCGTGATAAATAAAGAATGCAATCTTGTTTCCAGTTTATTTGCTTGTCTATTTAGAATTTACTTGCACAGTAGTGATGAGTAGGTGGGTAACACGTGGGACGACTTCTGCAACTTTTGTTATGTCCAACTAAAGGACCAGATTTTTCCCTTCAATCAGCAAAAAATTTAATTCAACCCAATCACCGCTTTTGCTTTCTCTACATCCTGATGTGTGTACCTGGCAACAGGTGCTCTTACACTCTCTCTGACGGGTAGCCTACACTCCGCCAACTAGTGTTTTGGAATGAATGTCAATTCTAACTGAAACTGTTTATGTAAGTCTGTGAACGGAAATATTTGATCAAGTGCCACTTGATCTCGAAACTTTTAATCTATTTATTTATTATTTTATTCCCTTACTAGCAGTATAGCCCGGCGTTGTTCGGTTGTAATGAAAGCTTTAAAACTAAGCCATGGTCCTGGAGCTCAAACTCTTTGGACGTTGGCACGAAAGACTAAACAGCAATAGTTGTTTCCAGTTAAAGCGAAACCGTTGACTGAAAGACAAATGAATGGATGTAAGTCAAATTTTGATTTCCTGGTATCGATATCAAATTTTCTGCACTGTTCTAAGAACTGCAACCTTGAAACTTCTGAATATCATTTCTTATGTCTTTGTCTTTGAGTGTATTATATTTGATTAAAATCGGACCACTTCTTCTATAACCCGATTTTTTCGATTATCGATTTTCGATATTTATCGGGGGTATCTCAACACAAAACCTAGCTAAGAACACTCGCAGATGCTTATAATACAACTGTGTAAATTTTCAAGAAAATCGATTCAGCCGTTTCGGAGTCTATAGGTAATGGATACACACACTCAGACACACACACAGACAAAGTTATATTTATAAATAAGTTTAGATGATCTTTGAAGAAACTATTTCGTAGACTTTATTTCTGGTCATAAAAACAAAAGAATTTTTGACTGAGATAAAATCATTTACCAACTTTATCTATATAGTAGATACAATGTCAGACGAGTGTTGAATCATTATATAATACCAGCACTTTTTATGTTTAGTGAGCCCTAGGCAATATCCTCGCAGACGTGGAAAAGACTTGAGTCAACAGCAATGTGGTTGTACAGAGGTAAGCTGAAAATACCATGAACTGAACTTGTGTGAAGTTTTAAGTAAAGTAAAAATAAATACGACATTTATATTTAGAATCAAATTGAGCCAGTTGAAATTTTATAGTCACAAAATAAATAGAGAGGGCTTGGAGTATTTGACACTCACAGAGTATTTAAAAGACAAGACGGATAGAGGAAAACAGCAAGTAGCCTACATAAGAAACTTGTGTACATGGATAGCAGAATAAGGATAGAAAGCTCTCGAGAGCCATGAACACCAAAAAGACACTGCTCAGGGAAGAAAAAGATAAAGAAGAAGAAAGAAAAGGAAGAGAGGAAGAAGAAAAGGGGAGGAAGGAGGGGAGTAGTAGAAGAAAAGAAGAACAGGAAGTAGAAGGAAGAGGAGAAGAAAAAGAGGAAGGAGGATGAGAAGAAGAAGGAGAAGAAAAAAGAAGAAAAAAGGAAAAAGAAATAACTTAGTCCCAGTGTATTGATATAACAAATGATAAATCGATTGTCAAAAGAAAAAACTCCAATTATAAATATTGAGCTGAATGCATATGTTTGTTAGGAAATAGCAGCTCTTTGCATTTATTTCTTCCTCGGCGCCATTAGATAAGCATTTAATATTTATCGATAGGAAATAAACCCGAGGTTATTGATTTTATGGTGGACAATAAACTAGAGATCAGGAAATTCAAAATCCCCGCTGTGACAAAAAGAAGAGTTTCTGATAATGGTATATTGAATGTGTTACTAGGGTACTTTTAATGTTTTAGTAACAGCACTCAATAGTCATCATTTGGTAAGCAATATATTAATGTTAAAATGAGAATTTTTTCTCTTGTTTACTTTTTTTTCGGTCTGTGGTAATCATATAGCCGTTTCTAAGTGTTGTCTAAAAATTGTCGTCAAAATCACGCATCATATTTGAAGATCACTAAATATTCGTATAAATTTAGTTGGTACCCGTCATTTCACTGACGACAAGATGATTGAATTTACATCTAAATTGCTTGTCTATTAAAAAAAATATTAAAAGATATTCTTCTTCTTCATGTCTCGTGTCCCTTTAGAACGTAGGCCATGATGGACTTCCACTTGGCTCTGTCTCTTGTCGCTCTCAATATTTTTCCTCTTGGCACATCTTCCAAAACTAGCCTTGCCACCCATTTGCTCAAGCCTATCAAATAAATGTTTTTCTCTGTTCTTCTTTCCTTATATCTTTTCTGTGAGTATTAAATTCTCCAGGCTCCCTTCCTCATTACATGTCTCAGGAACTTCAGCTGTCTCTTCTTGATGTCAAGTGTGAGTTTGTTATTTCGTTTGCATCCTCTCCAACACTTCATCGTTGCTCACGTGCTCAGTCCATGACGTACTCAGTCCATGGTATCAGCAGCATCCTTCCTTAAAACCACATTTCTGCTGCTTCAAGCCTCTCATCCTTGAGAAGATCCTCCAACATTCATTGCTATACAGGAGGACAGATATCACATAGCAGTCCAGCACACTTTTCTTTCTTTTCAATCAGATTTTCCTGTCTCTCAGTACTCTGGTTAGCTTTCGAAATGCGTCCTTGGCCATGCACTTTCCGTCCTCAGAACACTTCCGCCTGTCGGAACACTTCCCAAGTATTTAGATTTCTTTACTTGTTTTATTTTAGTTTCTTCGACCAGTAGTTGGCATTTTGGAGCCTTCTTTTTTGCTGATGACCATACATTCAGTTTTATTGAAGTTTATGCTCAGTCTTTTCTTCCCGCTTTCTGTTGTTACCTTCTGTAGGAGGTCCTAGTCAGTTTAAATATAGAAAGAATCATAGAAATAACTTCAAAAGGCCGTATGTCATTATCGATAAGATACGAATGATCTCTTTCAAGGTAGGTTAGAGAAAGAATAGCTAATTATTTTGATTTATTTTATTTTCCAAGCGTACACACATGTAAGCAAAAAGATAGTTAAACTGAGAAGAAGCTTTTGCTAAGTTTTACTTTTTTGTCGTCAAACTTTGCTCAGATTGGGATATGGGTTGTTCAAATTGTCTAAAAAGGAAATGCATTATTTCAAATTCTGTTAAGATTGTCTGTACATTAAATTGCTGATTGATTCGCTTATCGACCCTTTTGTAAGTTATTTAAAGCCATAAAATATTTTACATTGTAAAATTTGTCTTTCTTTTTGTTGAAATAACAATGATTTAGTAATACAAGCCTTACTACTAAACCCATAGCTGGGAGAAGAGAAGGTGGATTCATATCTTCCTCAAGGGTATCTGCGCGTAAGTGAATATATCGAAACGGGAATTGGAATTTAGATCTCCGATTAACAATTCGGAGTCATTATCTTTTACATCACCTGCACAAAACTTTGTATTACCAAGTGGTCACCCATCGAAGTACTGTCCAGGATCTACGTTGCTTAACTTCGGTGATCGTAGAGAAACCGGCGCTTCAACCTCATTAAATTGCACAAACACATATAAGTCACTAGCGTACAACACAGACATGTGTATATGCATTGCATACGTGCATGCCAAGTCAAAGGCGGATAATGTGGGACATGCTAAGTATCAGCCCCTTTTTTTAGTATGATTTATAACAAGTTGTCAGTTTCTCTTTATATATTTTTTAAGACAACCGTGATATAGAGAAAATCTTAAATGGCTTTTTCTATTTTGATCAAATATAGGTATTAGATTTATTTCAATGGTTGCACGACTTAAAATGTTTTTCAAAACCACGGCCAAAATAAAGGAGCTTTTCATCCTACCGAAAGAATCCCAGCGAACAGAGAACATTGAAAGTGAAACACTTAAAAAAACAAAAAACAAAACAAAACAAAACAAAAAAACAAAAACAGGCAAACAAACAGTTAAAGCTGTATAAGAATTAATAAAAGTTTTGTCAAGCTGCAAACAATATTTGAATGTTTCCTTTTTGAAACCATTTTACTTTTCCATTTTCCCCTCCCACGGAGAACGACGTTGCTTTCTACTAGAAGAACTCATAGCATAAAAGCTTCGATGTTGGAGTTATTTTTCTTATATCAGGACCGAAAATCTTATAGCTTATGATAAAATGTCGGAACTGAAACATCTCAAAGAATAGAAAAACAATAATCGCGATGTCGAAAGAAAGCGTTGACAAAAAAATACGATAACGTAAGGGGCACAAAGTAAACTAACAATATAAGCCAAAAATAAGACTAGGATAAAGGATTGTTTAAGATAAAAAAAACAGCGAAGAAAACATACGACAAATACGAAGTACAAAAAGAGAGAGTAAAGCGAGAAAACAACATTGAAACACTTCTTCTTTAAGGACGTAGGTGATCATGGCCTTCCAAGTCTATCTATCCCTGGTGGCTCTTAGCACGCTTTGTCCTGTTACACCACGCAACTCACGTTCTGCACTCCAACTGCTCAGACCAGTCAAGTACGTTACACGCGGTTTTCCCCAGTTTTTCTGTCCCTCTATCTAGCCTGTTATTACCAGATTCTCCAAGCCTTCCTTCCTCATTGCATGTCCCAGAAACATTAGCTGTCTCTTCCTGATGATCTCTAGTTATTTCAATTTCGTTTTCATCCTTTCCAAAACCTCATCATTGCTCACATTCTCGATCCATGATATCCGCAGCATCCTTCATTTAAGATGATTCAAGTTTATCATGCATTTTCCCAGCAGGTTGATTGAAAAGTAAGTTCACATTTTAAAATACTTATAATTTATTTATGAACTATAAAATATAAAATGGCTGCAATTTATCCATCGTATCCTGTAATTATAACTCTTATTGAAACTAAGCAAGGTATTTAGAAATAAGAACATTTAATTAGAAACAAAGAATTGAGCAATGAACTGCTGTTTAATATCTTCCTACTATATGCCAGTGAATGTCAGACAATTTTCTTATACAATGTGATTGTAAAGTAACCCACCATTTTAAAATACTTTTAATTAATTTATTAACTGTAATTTTCACAAAAAAGGGACATGAGAGGAAAGCATTTAATTTAGTATGAGGTTTTATTTAAAATTCGACATGGCTACTAGCTTTGGTTACCAGCTTCTCATGCCGCCCAGGAATAATTTCATCATGAACTCTTCTGGTCCGGAAGACATAACTTCTTGTATTCATTTTACAAGTTCTTCCAAGGTCTATGTTTGATATAGTAGACTTCCCCGTTTAACTAAACACAAAAAAGTCACAAGGTGTTAAGTCAGGACGATTGGATTGCTACACATATATAAAATAGGGAGTTACTTTTCAATCATCTTATATATATATATATATATATATATATATATATATATTGTTGCTTAACTACGATGATCGGACGAGAACCAGTGTATTCAACGTGATATGACCGTAAGCACACACACACACACACACACACACACACACACACACACACACACGCACACACACACACATATATATATATATATATATGGTCATCCGCAGACAGTTCTGTATCGCTGTATCACAGCTCATCAGTACGATTGGACATCCGATTGACTTTAACCCATGATTGAAACCCGACCGAATTGGCATACGCTCTCACTCTCTGATTGAGCACTCTAGAAGAATGGTAGACTTTGAAAAAACAGTAGCTACTCTAGCATCTACTATATATATATATATATATATATATATATATATATATATATATATAACTGGTCAGTACTTAGATGGGTGACCGCTTGGGAATACCAGGTGCTGTAAGCGGTTCTTGATGGATGTGCCTTGTGGTGCAGTGTATATCGGCTTGGAGCGAAAAACTGGGGAGCCGAGTTCGAATTCCAGTTGAATGCCCTGCATTCACTTACGCCCTAATACCCTTGGGAAAGGTATTAATCCACCCTTTCATCCAGTTATGGGTTAAATAACAGGACAGAGTGGTTTCTATAGCCTTGGCTGGCAACCGGTCTACCGCAGCAGGTAGTGGCATCATGTTGTGGGATAACTGAAAGCCTGACGTTTATTGTCTGTTTCATCTGAGTGTATCAATAGTTCCGAAAAATGTGGATGGTTCTACACAAAACTTCACCACTTTAATCAAATCACTTGTTTGAGTCTTCTGGCTGTTTTCCTTGTTTTCATAACTAAAGCAATTAGGCTGTCAGATCCTCATACGTTGAATCCCCCCCCCACATATATATATATATATATATATATATATATATATATATAGTCATCCGCAGACAGATCTGTTTCGCTGTATCACAGCTCATCAGTACGGTTAGACTCCGTTTGCTTTTAACCCAGGATTGAAACCCGACCGAAGTGGCGTCAGTCGGCGACTCTACCTCTGATTGGAGTGATGGAAAAGTAACTCCGTATTTTATGCATGTTGAGCTCTTCCGTCTAACTATAATTTTTACAATATGGGAGAGTCCATCATACATAAAATATGGAATTACTTTTTCATAACCCTGTGACTAAAGAAAGAAGAAGAACGAAGGAGAAAATTGAAAAAGGAAGAATTGAAAGGATGAAGAATACTACTTAGCGAAAAACGAAAAGAAAGAAAAAAAAGAAAGGAAGTTAAAAAAAAGCTAGTAGCTAGTGTAGGAGAAAATGAAAAAAAACAAGAAAAAAGTAAACGCAAAAAATTAAAATCAAATAAAAAAAAGTGAACTGAATTGGTGAGTGAAAAATTTTGCATAATATTTCCGCAAAGAGCATTTGTAATGTAATCGTTCCATGACATCTATATAATTCTGAACGAATCATATGACGTCTTTGTGCCATTTTTCCCTCTCAATGATCAATGAATTCAGAGGCTTTGTAAAATTCTTAAGCCAAACCTCGTAAAAATATAGATTACTTCTTTCCATTTTCTCATCGAAAAGGAAAACCAAATCAACCTCGAAACACCAAATAAAGCGCATTCTTTTTCGAAGCAGCTGATTTAAGACACGTCTCTTGTCATAAAAAGATTCTAAAAAAGAACATAAAACGCGAATTAGCAGCAAAGGAAAAGATAAAATCGAAGGGTAAATAAATAATTGAATTTTGATGACATTTTCGCAATATAAGATACAAACTGGATATAGATCAAATATGAAAAGGAAACGTGTATCAATCTAAAATGTTTAATTTTCATTAAAGGTTTATCAGAGCATGAGATATTTATGTTTTTACATTCGTGTTGTTTGATTTGCACTGGTTAATCATGTTTCACGGGCATTCGACTTGTTAATCAAACGTTAGAATAACTTGTGGCGTTCTGAAATGAAGGAGAGACGATGTGCTCATTCGGACTGTCAAGAAATTAACAGATTCCAGTCTTAAATGAAAGACTGTAAATATTGCATCAAGTATGCAAATGCATAATTCTAGTTTGTCGATGTGGGATTTAGATGATAATGTATATTCGTAATTATGTGTGTCTCTGTGTGATAAGCAAAAACTACACCCCTCCCCGATTTCACTTCTAACAATAATAACACAAAATGCATAATCCTACTCTCTAACATGCTTTCTACAAAACTTCTAAGTAAATTAATTATCCCCAATATTAGAATTTTTACAATTACCCTCAAGACAATCGGATGACAAAATTAGAAAGAAAAATAAGTCCAACACTAATTCTGATGTCAATATTTATTCAGTAAATTTCGTATAGTGTAAAAGAATTTATGTGAGCGAGACAGGAAATCTAAAAGTATTCCCGAACATAAAAGAGATTTACATTTAGACAAATATTCAAATTCTCCTGTAATACAATGGAACAAAATTGACCATAAATTTGATTTTATAGATGACACCATAACGAAAAAAGAACAATTCATGATGTCGAAAGTACTTTGTGAGTCTACTAATAACGATATTACCAAATTTAAATTCATGTCAAAAACATAGCGCTACATTTTATTGAATCTATTCTTAAAAATCTTACGTTTGTCTAAAACAAACGGTATGTACGCAAAAATGTTCGTAAATCAACATGCGTAAACCAACAACCATAAGGACAACTAGTTTTGCACACGCACACACACACAAATGTGTGATCACTTATGAATATGTATTATCATCTAGATCACGCACAGACAAACTAGAATTATTATAGACTTACGTAAAGTAATATTTAGGGTTTTTCATTTAGGTTTGGAATCCATTTATTAGAATTGGCACATCCTATCTCTTTAACAAGGGAACGCCACAAATTATACTAACGTTTATTTAACAAGTTGAATGCACGTGAAACATGATTAACCAATAAAAATCAAACAACACGAAAGCTAAAATATCCGGTTTTTTTAAATAATCTTTTGCTCCATATTTCATTCCCTGGTGAAGCTTTCATATAATATTAAAACTTTGTTATTAATGTTCACCAGTGAAATAATTCCACTGGGATAATATTTGTTGTGCAAAATAATGTTTCTTCATTAGGTTGCAGACTTGTTTATGCACCTAGGTATATCGATAAAAATTATTGTGGCAAGAAAGCTAAGTGAATTAGTTTTCAGTATGAAAAATTACAATGAATTTTCGAATGCTTCCATCGTTTGTTAAAAGGAGAATGAATCAAGTAGAAAAAGAAAATATGACTGTTTTTTCGATACGAAATTATTTTCTGCATCGCTCGTGTGCCAATAACAAATCAACTCAGAAGAATGGATACGACTTCTTTGGCAAATGGCAATAAAAGAAAGCAAAAGTACAGAAGTGTAATAATATAAGATAGAATTACGATACCGACAGCTCTTTTATATGCTCTGAACATTTGAAACGTGGGCGATAATGGTTCTTTTCAACTACCAAAACCTTTGTATCTCTAAGTAATGTTTATCACCTTACTATTTTCTTAGTCTGTCATCTGCTTTCGCAAGCTGATGACAAAACGATAGAATGGAGAGGAAAAATAACATAGAAATAAAAAAAGAAAAAATGAAGCAGGAAAAGTCACTGTCTATTTCTCTCTGACCCTTTTATTTTCAATAAGTCTTGTGAGCGTCAAATTCTTCAAACCCATTTTCCTAATATTTATTCTAGAAATTTCAACTCTTTCTTTTCTGATTCTGAGTATCTGTGTCCATTTTTTGTTTGCATTTTCCTTAAAAATTCTTGTTGCTCACATACTCTGTTTATAGAGGCACTTCAAGCTTATCTTGGTAGATCAGTTATAACTGAGTAGTGATATCGATCTACATTGGTTGCCCCATAATTTTGGCCTTGTGTCACATGTAGGCCACGCTTAGAAAATCATTATACTCTGTTCATGATTTGCCATCATCATTATGCAGGATTACATCTCTGTTACCTCATATTTCTTCATCTTCTGTAATGAAAGTATCCAGCATTTACTTTTATACATATAAGAGGATTGATGTTACATAGCAATTAAACGTTTATTTTTTTCTTGCTAGCAATATTTTCATGTTTAATAAAACTTTCTTTTAGCTTTTTCGTATCTGATTTACCTTTGAATTTCGGTGTCACATTTTCTGTCATTTGTTAAAACAGATAATTAAATTTCAGGTTTCGTATGATTTTGATATCTCCAATTCGTAGTTCACAGCTTTGAGATCGTTTGTAGATATGTACCTGTCTTTAAAAATGGTAATGGAAATGTTGAAAAAGCAGTTTCTATGCAAGAAACATTTGTTATTTATTGGTTGGGCTGTTACCGCTACTGTCTATCGAAATTTATATATTAAAACAGTTTTTTATAAAAAAAAATATACTTTTCAGTACCACTAAATGTTATCACTCTTTCAAGTAATGGTGATAGTTTTTTTTTTGTTTAAGGTAGTGCAACAAGCCAATGAAATATAATGCCTGATTCTCCGAACAAAACGCATATATATATATATATATATATATATATATATATATATATACTTATATTTTTACTCTTCGTCGGTGATGGTTGTGTGGAAAGGAGAGTAACCAGTGAGATTCAGGCACACAAATTGTCGGAAGTCGTTGACTTGTGTGAGTTGTCTTCTTTTCTCCTTTCTTCTCTGCGTTCTCTCGGTCTTATGATCCCGGACAGAAAAACCCTGAACTTATATTAGTTAAAATTTCCACGCATTTTTGTTGTCTCGAGTTTTGGCTTAATTGTGTCATCTATTCCCAGGCACATCTTTCAATCCTTTTTGCAGCCGGCTACCTTCGATGTAATCACACTTCTGTCGGTCCTGTTTATATGTTTTGCGTTCGACGTAGACGCCATCTCTGTCGGTCCTACTTTTGATGTTAATCATATTTCTATCGGGTCACAAAAATACAATACACTAACATATAAATTATATCATTATTTCTTCTTCTAGTTAAATTTGGTTCATATTTTCGATGTTGTTGCTTTGGAGAGTTTTCAAATGATGTAATTTTTGTTATTTGTCAATATTTTTACTTGTGATTTTGTAGCGCCAGTCTATGAGAAGGATACTTTTTAAGAACTAAAAGTTCCATTCACTTGAAACCAACACTAATAATGGATTAGCAAAATCGGTTGCATTTCACTCATAGTTTATACATTTCTGAGTTGGTTTACATTAGATAGATGCTCAATATTGAATTGAGTATTAAAGATCAAAATAATTTCCTGTTTTGAATTTTATTATTTGATAAAAAATGATATTTCATTAATCGTATCTTTTCCATCTTAATCCATTAAATTTTATCGTAAAATACGGGTTTATTTATGAAAAAATAAAGTCCATTATAAATTATAGATTTATAAAAACTCCGCATTAATTAAAGCTTTATAAAATTACGGTATTAACTGTAGGCTTATAAAATCCAGTACTAATTATAAGTTTATAAAAAAAAATCCGGTAATAATACTAATGAAATTAATGCTAACAATTCCATTTTGGGGTTGATTAAGGTTAATGAGTGAAAGGTATAAACCTATAATTAATACGGGATTCATTTCATAAAACTATAATTAGTGCCTTGTTGTTGTTAAGACCTATAGTTAGCGCCGAAATTTTGTTTTAATTTTTCTATTTAATAGTGGATTTTGCTGTAGGTATTAATGATAGGTTTCTATTGATAACATATTACTACCCTTCGTCACACAAATAGGTAGATAGACTTTAATGGGCTACTTTAAGTTGTTATTGTAATTATACAGCAATTACTGCTATTTATAATTACGGGATGTGTTAAAATTATTTACATTTTTGAATCTTTTCTGATAAGCCCTTGACGTGAGTAGACAAACTATGACCATTTTTTGGTCAGCCTTCTTGTTTCTTATGTTCTCACCTATTGATGCTGATTTCACGTTTTTTTTTTATTCTGAACGGTATGTTTGATGCTGATCAGTTCTTGTTGGTATGTGTCTCGGTCGACCTATGATTTTTGACCGATGTTGTAGGTGTCGAACTAACCCTTTCTTCACAATGGTTTGAATAATAATAAGTGCGCACAATGAATCCAAAATAAATAATGTCCATAGTTAGGTACAATCTCTTTTTATCAGGAGGCCAATAATAGAGGTTTTTATTTTTATTTATGCGACATGGCTAGGAGTTCTGCGTAGATCTGAGAAACTACAACAGAAACAATGTGAAATTAAAGTAAAAAAATAGGAGTCTAAAATCAATGAGAAATATTTTATATCTTTTCAGATATAAGGGTAATATAACCATTAATATGTTTAGTGCCTGTAAATAACATTATTATAGCAGCCTATCTTGCAACAGAATTATAGAAAATCTGATACTTCTAAGTATTTTCAATCAAAAAATAATCTAGTTCGAAGTCCTGTTCTTCTATCTGTTTATTGAACCTCTATTCTAATAAAACCACATTTTCCATATTTTAGTATCAGATACACACCGGCAGATAACCACTGGTCAATTAGCAAAAGGAGGAAAACACCTTTTGTAAACTTATTGATTCCTGATATTTATTGCGATGCAATAAAATTCACTTATAGATTGTTGACAACGTCGTCTTTATTATGATTAACTGGATTGGATCTGAGGCCAAGTGATGACGTTTTAAGATTTCTGGTTAAAAGCGGCCTTTTATTTGTTTACAAATTGAAAGTGAGACATGATTTATAAATTGCATATAGTATATCTTATTGGCACGTATGTTAACGTGTTTTAATCCAGGTTTGAGGGGATGATTTTTAAATATAATTTGAGTATAAGAAGAAAAAATCAGTTAAATAATTGCTATGTTACATATACTTGATTGAAAAAAAATGCTCAAATATAAAACGTTAGTAGAAGAAATTTGATCAGGTCAGAGTTTAAATAAGAAAGATCAAATGTCGGGGTAGTTTGAAAAGATACTGTAGATGGATAGAAGCCAGCGACATTGAAAGTAGATCAATGGGGGAGATGAGGCAAATATCTATATCTTTTCTCTGGTATGGCAGTCAATGCTGGCAAAATTTGCTCATAGACGAAAGAGAGACTTGACGCAAATGCTGACGTTACCACGAGTGGAACAATTGAGCAACGAAGAATTTTTAATAAAAATGGGAACAAAAATAACACTTTTATTTGGACGAAGAAAGAGAATATCTGATACGGGTCACACTCCTTCCCGTTCTTTTGAACAGGAGTAGAGGTTTGTCCATTGTTTCCTGTTTAGAATTAGGTTTCATTTTATTTCCCTCCTAGTTGTCCCTTGTGTCTCAGTGACTTTATCGTCTTGCTTACGATGGATTAATTTAAAAACATAATGAGGAAGGAGGATTTGAAAGATTCGACACAGTACACATAGAAATACTAGGATGTGCGTTGTGGTGCAGTGGATATCGGCACGGAACGAGAAATCGGGGGAAGACGCGTTCGAATCCAGTTGATTTCCCAGCATTCACTTACGCGCAAATACCCTTGGGAAAGGTAATAATCCGTCTCTTCCCTCCAGCTATGGGTCAAATAACAGGACAGATTGGGTCCTATAGCCTTAGCTACCAACCCGGCTACTGTAGAAAGTAATGGCAACCTACTGTTGGATAATCTTCTGCCCAGTCAGTTATGTATCTTTCGAGACATGATCGCTCAAATCGTGTATCACGTATGGTACTTAACTGACACATAGAAAGCAAAAAAGATAGAAGGAAGCTACTTACGAGCATGCTTAAATTAATGGCAGAACAGAAATTGAGGATGTTAAGGGGAAAAAGAAGGGTTGTGGAGAGCCATAATCGCCGAAGGGACATCAAAGAAAAAGAAGAAAATATTTATAGTAAAGCAAATGTATATTAAATTACCTAGGATATAACGAATAATAATAATGTGAACAAAATATTATCACTTTGCTTATTAAACCCTGTCAAGGATGTCAATGGGTGTAACAACTTGATTGTTGATTATGGGTGAGTGCTTTGCTTAAGTTCTCACGCACTCAGTTACTTTTCTGTCAATCATCGCCGCAATACATTTTCCAAGATATATCTAGCGAGGCAACAGGACACGAATAAAAGATCAACATGACAAAAACAAACAAACAAAAAGACTATCTGAAATTCGAAATCGGTTTACTGATTACATTAACATTAACACCACCAGTCAGAATGATGACTGCGGCATTAGTAAAGATATAATTACATAATTAAAGTGGCCATAATAATCATAATAATTCTAAGACGTAGTTAGTTTGAAAAGATGGCGTCCTCTACTTCCTTCCTGTATCTTGTTATTACTGTATGTTGCGATAGTATTTTACTACCAGCGGCCCGGAAAACGTACAATTCAACATTAAAAGAAATAAAAAAAATTAAGTTTCAGCATTAAAAAAAAATGATGCCAAACAATGAATGAATTGGATCACGTGACTAGTTTTCCTCGAAATAACTCGACTGAATACAAGCTCGATTACAATTTAAATATAAGTACCGTTTTTATTTCCGTAATTGTTATTTATATTTTTTGCTTCAGAGAAGTTGGCTAAAGCAAAAGAGAAGGAAAAAGAGGCAGTCATCGAAAAAGTAAAATGAAGAGAGATGTACAAAAAGAGGAAGTGAAAGCGAGGAAAGAAATGTAGAGAGGCGAGAGATAGAGAGACAGAAGATAAAAAGAGGAAAAGAGTAAGAGTAAGAAGTGCATATCGATATCGGAAGAGACACAAAACTGAAAAGAGAAAGAGAGAGAGAGAGGGAGGAGGAAATTAGAAAAGAGAAGAAGCGTAATATGAAATAAATAAGAAAATAAGGGGGATTAGGCATATAAACTGAGATTAAGATAGCAAGGAGCAGAGAGAAGGGATTAGAAAAAAGGAGAAGTGTAAGAAAGAATTCAGGATGACTAAGAATATAAACAGACAAAGAGGAAGAGAGAAAGAGTGAAATACAGAGAAAAAGAGAATTAAAAAAAGAAAAAGCGTAAGTCACATAAAAGAATCAGGCGGACTACGAATAAGAAGTGAGAGAAAAAGAGAAAGAGAGAAAGGGGGGAAGTGAAAAAGAAATGAGGGAATATAACAGTATAAACTGAGAGAGAGAGAGAGAGAGAGAGAGAAAGAGAGAGAGAAAGAGAGAGAGCGAGAAAGAAAGAAAGAAAGAAAGAAAGAAAGAGTAGGGGAGAGAGCGGGAAGTAATAACAGAGAAATCAGAGAGACTAAGAATATAAACTGAGAAAATGAGAAAAAGAGAGAAAGAGAGATAGATAGAGGGGGAATTAGAAAAGAGAAGAAGAGTAAATAATAACCAAGAAATCGGGGAGACTAACAATATAAGCTGAGAGAGAAGGAGAGAGAACTGGAAATAATAAGAAATAAACAAGGGAGATTATAAACTAAGAAAGGGAGAGAGAGGGAGAGAGGATGATGAATATAAAGAATAACTTTTTTGCAAATACAATCAACAACCTAAAAATCACTTATTTCAGTAACTACACAATAAAATCTTTGTAAAAGTCATAGATCATCATTTACCAGTTAAAAAAAGAGAAATCCTGTCATATCAATTTATCTATGTTTCTCTCAGTGAAGACATTTTAACCGAGCTCGCGTTCATTAGGATATATTTATCGGTCAAGGTTTCCAAAATATATTTAATATTTCATATCGCAAAATGTATTAGGATCACAGTTTTCTCTGCATACATCAAACAGAGACTGGCCTCATGGAATCTGCAATATTATTGGTTCTGACTTGGCATCTCGGCGGTTGTCACTTTCCCACGGCCGTAATATAGCTCCCTTGTTCCTTTTCTATAAATAATTTCATGGTAATTATTCTACTGAGATTTCCCCTTTGGTACCTAGACTTTATGCATTTAAGCATTTAAGTAAGGTCCCATCATTTTACAGTTGAAATGACAAGATGTAATCAGAAGTTACATGGCAAATGTTTTAACGAGATTTCCTCTTCTGTACTTTGAATTTTAGAAATTATTTGCAGTACGGGATTGATAGTTCGGTCTAATCTTTGTACATTTGAACTGGATAGATATACAAGCCTAACTCTTATGCTAATAATTTCTTATGCTAATGATTTCTCTCAATTCTCGCTTATGAAACTTTCTTCCTGCTTCTTGCTTTCCGGTTAACTTTGATCATTATAAATCTGAATGAAGTGTTAATCGTTATCTTCTGTCTTCTTAATTAATGTTCTTTCATTTATATAAATAATGCTTTTCATTTTCCCATATTCTTTCACACTCAGTAACTCCTTGTATCCTAGTGGCTTTTTTCCCTTGCTTGAATTATTTGTTTTTTTACGTCTTATCAAACTTTTACGGGTTATTTAAATCCAGAAACAATTTTAGATTGTAATAATTCTTTGGAAATAATAATTTATTGATACAAGTCTTACTAATTAACCCATAGCTGGAGGGAGAAAACGTGGATTCATATCTTTCTTAAGAGTATTTGCACGTAAGTGAATATAAGGAACACAACTGGAACAGGAAATCGGCTTTCCGACTTTTATTAAGCAGCAATCCAAAGTTACAGCCCTTTGTATTTCCAAGCGGCCATCCATTTAGGTAGTGACCAGGCTCGACGTTGCTTAACTTCGGTAATTGTACGAGAATCGGCTTTTCAACGTGATTTAGCCGTAAGTCTGCCTTGTTTCGGAGTAAATTGTTAAAGGAAAATACGAATTATCCTCCAATATATAAACAATTTTAACAATAAAATTATTAAGTTCACACACACACACACACACACACACACACACACACATATATATATATATATATAGATATATATATTTCTGATTTGTTGATCGAAGTGTTCTTAGAAGTAAAATAGAGCCTTCCTATCATATATATTTTGGAACTGTTTAGTCCATACTTTCCTGATTTAATAGCCCTCAATAATGTTTAGGCAGCGTATGAAGGCTTATTATTCACTTTGCAACCTATTTCAACTTACGGCTACACCTTGTCATTTCACTTGTGAAATAATGAGACCTTGCAGCCAATCTAGTACTGCGGTTAGATTCATAAAGTCTATGTACCGAAGAGAAAAGCTCAGCTGAACTAAAAATATTTATAGAAAAGTAACAAAGAAACCACGTCCTATCCAGGTTAAAACTGACAATTTTGTCGATCCTTACTTATAGTTTATCAAGAATATTTGAATACATAACAGAAACACTTAGTGCGCCTCCGGATTTCTCTATCAAATTTTCTGACCTCTGTTAAAACAATCGGACTGTGGAGATGTATAATAGCTGTGCTCCAAACAACAAAGACAAAGAATTTGGCCTAAATGAAATAATGTGTAATAACATTCGTCTACCAACGCCATATTTATTTGTGTGAAAAGCATACAGAACCAAATCGTCTCATTTAGACTCATTCTATTTCGCAACGTATAATAAAAGAGCGGAAAGCAGAAGTTAGTGTAAAAAATATGCTGAGAAAGTGATTCCAAAGACTAATATATTCAAAGTCATGATTAAATGTAGCATTTTTCTTGGTTCCATCTTTAAAGAATTTTATCACTTTTTGTTGCTTTATTCGTATCATACCGTTTCAAACTTTTCTGAGAAAAGATGAAAGCAATTTTTATCGGCTTTGACAACCTGTTTTGAAACCGTTTTATTCATGCGTTAATATGTATGACTTTCTGAAGCAGATCGATGCAACGTTTGAAACACTATCGTCAGTCCCATGAATCGATACTTCTCCTCTGAGATATTGCACACTTCATCAACCCATATATTACACGTTACTTATGTTTCGTACTTAGTATACGCGTAAGTAGACAGTTACGCTTTTTACACTAAACTATAATTTAAGATAAAATTTTGGGAACTGAAAATGTCAATGAAATATATTTTAAATTTTCTAAATTTATATATAAAATCAATTGCTCATTATATATATATAAAAAATATATCAGTTTAAATTAAAAGCTAGGTGGATGTAGATTATTGTGTAAGGACTTACGAATAAAGTGTAAAATATTCAGTCGATGTAAAAAATGAACTCAAGCTCCTCGTTAACTGGGCAAAAAGAATATTTTTTTTTAATTTTAATGTTCCAAAACTAAATTTCTTTCCATCAATCTTCTGAGAAAGCCACTCTACCTTCCATCAGCATGACTGATGCTATCCTCCATGAAAATGACCGTTGCCTCCTCTGCGGCTAACGTTGTAAGCTGATATGAAGTGGAAGAATTATATTGACTCTATTACTAGGTGAGCTTTTAAGAAAGTTGGTTCACTGTGTAATGCGAGACAATTTTTCTCTCTATCTTGCATACCATAAGTCTGCCATTCGTCCATGCTTAGAATATTTCTTCCACATATGTTCCGGTGGCCCTGCTATTTACCTTGAGTTTCTTGATAAAATCTAAAAATGATTCAGCAATATTATTAGTCCTGATCTGGCGGCTCGGCTTCAGTCACTTCCCCATCGCTGCAAGGTTGCCTCCCTGGGCATTTTCTATAAATACTGTCATGGCAATTGTTCGGATGAGCTCTTCGCAATAAGACTCAAACTTTTTGAATTTAAACTCAGTACTAGACTGTCAATGAAATCCCATCCATTTGCAGTTACGCTGGCTAGATGTAACCATAAATACTATGCTAAGAGTTTCTTTTCTCGCTTGTGGAACTCTCTCCAAGATTTCCTGCCAAATTTATTCTGAAAAATTTAAATGCAATATTAATCGATATCTGCGGTTATTCTGATTACTCTTTCTCTTCTCGTTCATTATTAATGTTCCTAATTCTTCTACATCTGTAACCCATTGTGTCTTAGTGACTTTACTGTCTTGCATGAGGTGATACGTTAAAAAAAATTAAACATTTCTTTTCAATCCTTATCCTCTCTATTATAACAGAAACAGCTCATCAGTGTGGCTAGACACATCCACTTATAGATCAGATTAAATAAATTGCAAACATTATGTCTGCTTATTTTTAATAAAATCCATTCATACTCTCGGAAAATCTTTTGTGTATCACAATGGAAAGATGTCAGAAATGAGCTGTAACGTTGGTATAAATCATAGTTATATCAGTTTTATTAGGTCAGTAGCACCTGCTTTATTTCCTAACCGTTGACAAATACTTTCTTTATTTTTATGCCAGAATACTGAATTCAGAAAGTCAAGCATATTTTAAATTAACATTGGAGACTTCTATACATTTGTTTCCTCACAGCCGCAAATATTTAGTTTGTCTAAACATTAATGATAAAAGAAAGAATTATAGACTTATGGTGAGTAGCTGCAAATTATAATGGTTTTATATATTTCAACATAAAAGTAACTACATCTACATCGTTGGAACGAAAAATTTATTTCATTATAAATGTTCCCCGTGTCCAATAAATATATACAGAATGTGATGTTTATAAATGAAACCGTCTGGTTGCGCATAGTGAACTCTTCCCAAGTTAATATACACTAGAATGCTGACGCGTGTTGAAATCCTCGTAGTATTTAGTATTGCTGAACTTATCACTAACGCAGTCTAATATTTTTTAAAAATTTAATTTAAATTTATAAATAATTATGGTAAACAATATTTTTTTTAAAAATTCTGTTTTTCTTTTTAACAGCGAAGAATAGATTTTTAGAATTTCTTACGCTTAAGCATACAGCATACAACTGGACATGCATAAATAATTCCTTATGGAGCTAAATTCTAACATTTTGAACCATTTAGCATTGTGATTTGTTTAACGTTTTCGCTAATGCAGGGTAAAGTGGAAACTGGATTCTTGCATATAATGTTTCAAAGAAACGATATGCAAAAAAACAATATTGCATTTATATTAAATAAGTATTTATAATTATAATATTTAAATTGTTTTTAAAATCGTGGAATAATTTTGTATATTAAATATTATGTTTTAATTTTTCAAAAAAAACTTAATGATTATTGTACTAAAGTATGCACCCTAGAAAAAAAACCACGTATACTTTGTACCTCCCTCACCTGTTTACATTTCTCTCCTAAATTTGCTTTTGATCAGTCAAGGTATTGCTACTTTAGAGGTTGTAACGAACAGACGGAACGGACGAGCTAACTGAAATCACAAAATTTTATATGTTGATTACTTGATCAATAACTTCATAACCTGTCTTATCTATTGATATTTGATCTTACAGTTTTACTGTAATGTTATTGTTAATAGCGACACATATATTAATAGTGAAATGTTTTATATAAAGCTCGTTGATAATGAAAATATTCTGTAGAAAAAATATTTTTGTGTAAAATAAATGCATTTTTATCATCAAGTAACTCACTGAAGCATCTACGTATATGTTTTCTGCAACATAAAAGTTATGAAATCATATATTGATGTTAAAACGTCAATTGTGCTTCTGATAAAGCAAGGTGTTGACCTTTGGTTTAGGTATGGTTTAAGTGTTTATAAATCATTACCATTAAGACAGATCGCCCTTATTATATCTCAAGATGTCAAAGTATGAGAACGCCAGATATATGCACATAGAGGCTCTACGCAAACCTCCTAGTATATTATATATTTTCAGGTGAATATATATCCAAAGCGACCTAAAAGTGTCTCAGGATGTCAACAAGTTTTATTTTCCCGACAGTGTATAAGAAAAACCAGATATATGAGGATGCCGGCCATAAGTTTTCTTGCTACAATCCATCTTAGACATTTATAAATCTATAATTCACATGTGTATTGAATACTGTTGTCATATATGCTCGGGTGTTCCTGCTATAACCTTGAGGTTCACGACAAAATTCAAAGGAAGATTTGCAGTGGAATCGATTCTGACTTAGCAGCCGGCATTTAGTCACTTTCTCATCAGCGTGACGTGCCTCTTCTTTGACTTTTCTACAATGATTTTCATGGCAACTGCTCCGACAAGCTTGTAACCTTGTTTACCTGATACCTTAACCACATGAGATGTTCGTTGTGGTGCAATGGATATCGGCTCGGAACGAGAAATCGGGGAGCCGAGTTCGAATTCTAGTCAAATTCCTTGCATTCACTTACTCACAAATACCCTTGGAAAGGTATTAATTCGTCTCTTTCCTCCAGTTATTGGTTAAATAATAGGACAGATTGTGTTCTATAGCCTTGGTTGGCAACCAGTCTACCGCAGAAAGCAATAGCAACCTACTGCGGGATAATATTCTGCCCAGTCAGTCTTGTCTCTTTCGAGACATGATCGCTTAAGCGTGTATCACGTATGACACTTAAGTGACTGACTGACTTAACCTAATTCATTTACGCGTGCTAACAGATTGGCATCACGTTACCACCCTTTTAACGTTGATATAGTTAAATGTAACCCCTCTTTTACTCTACAGTTTCTTTTCTCGCACTTCCCGTCTGTGGAACTCCTTTCCATTTACTTGCTTCCTTGATAGTTACAATCTCCAAAAGTTTAAATGCAACATCAGTTGCCATCTTCTATCTCCTTGAAATCCATTCATCTCTTATCCTTTCTTTGACACCTCCTGTGCCTTGTTTTTTCTCTCACTGTAATCCTCTACGCACAAGAAGCGGCTCTGCCTTACTTGGAGTGAAAGGATTAAAAAAAGCGGATCTCTGAGTACATTATCTCTTTTCTGATGCAGATATATTTAGCTTATCCAGATCAATCAAAGCTGACGCTATTTTCTAAGTGAAACTTCATCTCCCTGGCATAACACTTTCTTTTATTAACCGTCACAGTAAGGATGATAAAGGCATAACTTTATCTCAAATCGAAAGACCTAGCGACTTGTGAATTTATAGCAGCTCTCCAGACCTTATGACCATCAAACAATGAATTATTTTTACATTTTTAGAGTAATGTATTCTTCCTTTATGAAATATTTTGTGTTTGTATGACTCGAAATAATTTTATCGATTTCAGATTTCTGATTTCATATAGACGAGCCATACTTGTTTGGATGTACGTTGTGGTGCAGTGGATATCGACTCAGAACGAGAAATCGGGGAGCCGAGTTCGAATTCCATTTGAATTCATTGCATTCACTTACGCACAAATACTCTTGGGAAAGGTATTAATCCGTCTCTTTCCTCCAGTTATAGGTTAAATAACAGGACAGATTGGGTTCTATAGACCCTTGATCGGCAACCGGTCTACTGCAAAAAGTAATGGAAACCAACTGCGGGAAAATGTTCTGCCCAGTCAGTCATGTCTCTTTTTAGACATAATCGCCTAAGCGTGTATCACATATGGCACAACTGACTGAATCATTTTATATATTAGGTACAGGTTTTTAGAGATATTTGAAATAATCTGAGTATGATTTTTATTAGCAATGTTTGCTTAATGCATTGTGACGGTTAAATCTTATAGACTTACATAATTTAAGTTTTAGTTTTATTAATCATTTAACCCCAAGCATGGGAAGAATGGTACTTGTACGCAGATGATTACAGGGAGTGATAGTGAGGGCAAAGACTGAGTATAGGTATAATTAAGAAAAGAACAACAGATGAACGGGATTCAAAAAGACAGAATTTGACGATTGATCTTGCGTTTAAGCTTTTGAAGATTGTAGTTACATGGAAGCGAGTAAACGGAAACGTGTTCAACAGGCAGGAAGAATTTGCTAGAGTAGAAGTCCCACTTTTAACAGACATTTGTACGTATTTTACAAGTGGGTCTCAAGATTAACACGACATTAACCCTACTTTGCTTTATAGATACGTGTTTGATGCATAACCTTATAGCGCCAAGTTTGTTAAAAAGACATATTACAAACCACTTTTTAAGTTAAAGACTGGCGGCTAGCTTCCGAGGATGCCTGCTCGATAAGACAGATTGAAAATCGCAGTCTTTATCTGAAAAATACTTAGGCACATTATTTTTTCTTAACCCTCTGCGGTTTATGTGATGAGGGGATGTTAGGTAGACTTTCTAGGATAGAGCCCTTAATTAGTACGAACAAGGCCAATACGCCGAAAACCTCGGTCATAGATGACTTGCGGTTTCGTGCTAACACAGCCATCAACGATTTCCGAAGAATTTTCCAAATATAATTTCAATTACAAGGATAGTTAAAAGCTTTATATGGCTTTCAGGTACTTCTTAATCGTCCTATACGCTGGCATAGTCTCCCCAGGACGATAATATCAAAACGCCATCTTCCTTACTAAGCAACCATTCTAAACTAGGTCTCATAATTAGAATGCTAATATGCTAACCATTTGGTCTTATATTTTACTTATTTACCGATTTCAATTACATAGTTTGGGGAAACTTAGGATATTGCATTTACAGTACCTTCTAATTCTACATACGCTTGGATAGCTTCCCGAAGTCGATCTAATGTAGAGGCCATCTCTCCGTACAAATCAAGCATGATCAGCTCAGACCGACCGAAACCATCACAGAAGAACGCTATCGACAAAAGTCGGTGCGTCTGAGCAGAGTATTGAATAAAATCAGCCGCTGTAGAAGTAGAGACATGACAAAGTGATTTTACAAGATGTCAAGGAGAGGCCACGCGCTGCAAAACGGGTCAAAACCTACTTGGAAACGTTTACATGGGAAGTTTACCCCACCCACCAGATTCACGGAACATTGTGCAATTATCACTTGTTCCAGTGGATGGCACATTGCCTGACTGAACAACGCTTTCATTCTTATGAAGAAACCAAAAAATTGGTCGACTCGTGCTTATCCTCAAAGAGGTGAGATTTTCCCATGTTGAATCCAAATTCTACCAGATGGATGGTAAAAATTGTGGCTAATTATAACAATAGTTTCAGTGACATGTTCCTTAGTAATTTTTGGAAATAAAACATTACTTTTTATGAAAATTCAAGGTCCTTATATATATATCGTTAGATATAATGAACAAGGAAAATTTTAATTATATTAACCTGGGTGCTATATTCAGAATGCTAATGTTCTAACAATTTGGCCATAGATCTATCTACTAAAGCTTCATTCTTGCAACTTTAGGAATAATCTACGTATCTGTGGTGGCAATGGTTGTCTTGGGATTTAGCCAATGCATATTAACTGCAATTCCCCTTTGGCAATTAGATCAGAGAACACTGCGACCCTTAAGCCATTATTTAATTGATGTATTTTAGTTATGGCTACCTTTAATAGTAAAGAGCAAAGTCTGCAGCCTTTAACACATTTTTCAAGGATTGTTAGATTTTAGTTTTTGTCAATACAAAACCTGATTTCCATCGTTACACTTTTAATTAAAAATACCTTACAGTATTTAGTGGACTTTATTCCCGTCATTATTCAAATAATCTTCGAGGTAGATGATTTTTCGTATCAACTTTCGACTCTCAAATGAGTGTTACAAAAACTGACAAATATTTTCTTTTCGCTACCTGCAATAAGGTTCTGTAATGCTATGTAATATTAGAAGTGCAAATACGAAATCCAATAGTGAAAGTAAGAAATTTATAATGATATATCAATATACAATTAATGTGATACACTTAAAAATCTCCAATAAATTCAATAGAAGGACGTCGATACGAGACGTTTCATTTATACCATAATCCACAAAAATCGTAATTTTCTTCTTTCTTAACTGTATATGATTTAATGTCACATAAATATTTCAATTTCTAACTATATCACTTGAAATTTGAATCTATACATAGTTATTAACAAAACTTCGCTTGTAAATGAAATATAATCACCATAATTCGCCACAAATTGAGGGACACGTTCGTTATTATCTGCAAGACCCTTTTGATAAAATTTACACAATGATGATGCATATTCATCTAGATAAACAATATCAAATTCTATTATGAAAATCAATATCTTAATATAATTGTTCTTAAAAATTTCTACTTCTAAAAGATTGAGAGTAAAATTTTATAAAAAAATGTGAGTTTTATCTTATATCAGTTTTATAAATATGTAAAAAATTGATGATATAATATTTTGTTATTCAGCCTGATGGCTTTGCTTTTGGTGGTGTGAGATTCTTTTCCTGTTTTGCGTGTTCAAAATGTATTATTTTTGTGTTTTTGAATTTCTGAGTTTTCGTGAATTGGGAACGGCTGTAATTCGAATGAGTGGTTTTCTATATTTAAAAACATTTAGCACGTTTCTTGAAAATCGCTAAGGAAGTGGCCGAAAGGACAATAGGCCATATGGATAGCTCTTGTGTTACTTAATCTTGCCAGATAGAAAAATGTAGGAAAAAATTATTAAAATTTTCCTTGTTCATTATATCTAACGATATATATAAGGACCTTGAATTTTCATAAAAAGTAATGTTTTATTTCCAAAAATTACTAAGGAACATGTCACTGAAACTATTGTTATAATTAGCCACAATTTTTACCATCCATCTGGTAGAATTTGGATTCAACGTGGGAAAATCTCACCTCTTTGAGGATAAGCACGAGTCGACCAATTTTTTGGTTTCTTCATAAGAATGAAAGCGTTGCTCAGTCAGGCAATGTGCCATCCACTGGAACAAGTGATAATTGCACAATGTTCCGTGAATCTGGTGGGTGGGGTAAACTTCCCATGTAAACGTTTCCAAGTAGGTTTTGACCCGTTTTGCAGCGCGTGGCCTCTCCTTGACATCTTGTAAAATCACTTTGTCATGTCTCTACTTCTACAGCGGCTGATTTTATTCAATACTCTGCTCAGACGCACCGACTTTTGTCGATAGCGTTCTTCTGTGATGGTTTCGGTCGGTCTGAGCTGGTCATAATAAACTATATCCAACTGATCCCACCAAATGCACAGCAGAAGCTTCGAATCATGGATATTCGGCATTGAGCCGATGTTAATGTATGATCTGGCTTATTTCACGTTCTTTTACGCTTAGAGTTATCGTAGTGTATTCATTTTTCATCGTCGGTATTATGACAAAAAACCTTTCCTTTTCTGCCGTTGAAGTAGTTGTTCACACGTGAAAAGACACTAGTCGACGTCTCTCGGCTTCAACTCGTACTGAAACAATGCTATTGCTTTTGAATAAGTGGTAATACTTTCAAATGTTTCGAAACTGTTGTGTGATCAACTCCTAATGATTCTGCAAGTTCAGCGTGCGCCTGTCAGGAGTCTTCATGAAGTAAAGGTGCCCTAGATCATTTTATATCTTTAACATCAACATTATTAATTTTGAAGAGTCTAAACCAATCGCTGTATTTTGTTTCCGACAGATCATTTTCGCTGTAAGTCTCAACAAGAATTCTGCGGAATTTAACTCCAGATTTCTTTTGAACAAAGTAGTGCAGTAAAATCCCCCGCAAATACTTTTTGGTGAAGCGACATACACTGAATTACAAGCTTGTTTATATTACTTCCTTTTAGATGCATTAACGTCTAAAATTACACTTACACAGTTTTAGGAACTTCTGTGTTATAAAACAGAGAGAACATATTCAAAATCCTTATATATATATATACGCATATAAAACAGAAGAATTTATAGATATCGATATAGATAGGTACTTTGCCGAGTGTTTAGTAGATTCTGACAATGAAGCCCGATTTCGAATCTCACCATGATCGATTTGTTAAGAAGGTGATTTCTTGATTTTATTCGTCTGGAGAATGCAGCACATTTAGAAAGTTTCTGAAAACAATACCACGGGTTGACTCATGCCTTGTGGATGAAATTGGGTAGACGGCACCCTTTGAGGAGCCTTCGATAGTTGTGCTAGCTCGAAGTTACAAGTCATCGTGACCGAGAGTTTGGGTATCCTGGGCTTGTTCAGATTGCTGTTCACACCGAATAACTCCAAACATAAAGATGTGATGTACGATAAAAGGTAGATTCTTTACAACATGGAACAACTTTCACTATAGTTGTTAGAGAGATGAATCCCCAAAATTTAAATTTCAGCGAAATGATGCTGACTGCTTGTTTGTTTCGGAGCTGGATTAATCCTCTACAGCTTTCTGAATCCTGGCAAAACAATAACAGCAGAAGATTATTGCCAAAAACCGATGAAATGCATAAAAAATGCACAATACTTGTTTAGCCCTGTTGAATAGATAAAATTTGATTCCCGTTCATAACAATGCTCGACCACACGTCGGACAACCAACACTCCAGAGTTAGGCTTTGAGACTCGCTGATCCTGTTTACGCATCGGGCCATTCATCAATTGTCTACAACGTTTTCAAGCATTTACAAGGAAAATCTCTAACAATGAAACAGCTGAAAAAAGGTCTTTGCCAAAAAATGTTCAAAACCTCTATCAGTCTTTTGATAAAACTACACTGCTCTCGATTGATCATCTGAAAGACTCCTTTTGCCTTATATCAGGTCTTTGTCACCCCCAGGAGTTAAGGATTCTATGTTATCAAAATGGATTTTGTGTTATCAAAATGATGAAGATTCAAATGTTCTTTTTATTTTTAGCAATAAAGTTTATTTTGAACTGAGATATCGTTATAAAATGAATGTTATAAACTTTACTTAGTTTCTGAACCCCTAAGATGTTACCCTTTGCATAATAATAATTGACGATCATCCAAAATTCGATAAAGTTTTCGGTATATTTTGATAAGGTAAATATTATAAGTGAATACACTGAATAGGCTATTGTCCACGTAAATATAGGTATGCAATCTTTACAATCATTGGTTGGCAATACCAATTTTATAGTTAAAACATTGACCTTCATAATAAATTCTGACATGTATATAAAGTTTACTTGAGATAGAATGTCATCTATCTATCTAAACCCTTGTGCAAATTAATTGGATCAAAGCAATATCATCCAAGGATCTTTCACACATTTTCTGATCACGTATGCGTTGTCACTTGGCGTTGTTTTCCTCTTCCGACCCTATTTTCCTTAACGTTTTGGACTGATGCATCCAGATTGCTTCTTCACCTTGATGATACGACTGACAGTTAAAAGGGTAACACCAACAATTACCGCGATCTCTGTATAATGCTTGCCAGTGTGTTCGTGCTGCGTTACATATTTCTGCCCACTCTTGTAAATAATGTAATCTGATGAAAAAATAGAAATCGATAACACTTCAGTGGTGCTAAAACTGATCGTAAGGCGAAAGAAAGGAAAACTGAAGCAGTTTTTTAAATAAATTTGCACCAGGATGTATCTATCTATCCTTGTAAAATTTATCAACCTGTAAAATGGTCCAGATTAACCAAAGTATCAAGAAAGATAAAAAATATCGTTATAAACAAAGAAAGAGTACCGAATTGTTATGTGTCCTTTTATATGGCAATAAATTCAGGACAATCTTCTCACAGATGAAGAAGAGTCTTGAAGCAACAAAAATGTGGTTCTACAGAAGGTAGGCTAGATATAACATGGTCCAAACTTGTGAGCAACGACTAAGTTGTAGAGAAAATGTAAAAAAAACAAAAACAAAACAAAACAAAACAAAAAAAAAACTGATAATTAACATCAGAAAGAGAATTGAGTTTTCTAGCACACATAACAAGGAAAAAGGACTTAGAAAATGTGCTACAGGTAAGACTGAAATCATGCGGGACAGAAGAAAACAAAACATAACCTACCTTGAGCTTGAGTAAATGAGGAATTGAGGAAAAATGACAAAAAGATGAAATTTATTAAGAACTACAAGTCACATAAAGTTGTGGAGAGCCATGATCACCAACGTCCTGAAGTGACACGGCACATAGACAAAGAAAAGATGATTACGTCTTGTATTCGGTATTTGAATCCAGTTTGAAGATATAATTACGAATATTGATCTCAGAGTTTAAAATGATAGGTGAATTTAAAAAAAGAATAAAATGCTCACTACCATAGGACATCTCTAAAAGTTACTTCGCTATCGCCTTATCTTTCTGCTTTAATATTTTTCCATAGGTTTAGACGCATTTACAGCTCTTAAACATTTGAGATATTACAACAAAACACATATCAATACATTTAAATTTTAATTTTGTTCTAGTTTTTATGAACACTCAGTTTCTGTTTGATAATTTTGGATATAAACGCTTAATGAAATAAACATGAACTATTTTAATGGATTGACAATTGAAAGTCTCTTAGCTAAAAGGCTTGAACCCTAAAATGAAGACAACGTTTATTCACATCAAGACAGCATCTTTAATGACAACAATTTAGAGAAAAGACATTTTTTCTTGCTTTTGTTAACGTGAGTGGTTTGCCATTTCAGAGAGAAAAATGTTTATGAACAAATCACTCAAGTGTGTGCCGATGGGATTGTTTCAAACGTGATTATTACGACTTGTTCTGAAACCTCCCGTGTGAAAACAACCAGAATTATTTAGCACAGAAACGTCGGCAGGTCTGAAATTGCACAATCACAATAAATCGATCACAAATCTACAGAGACATAATTATGGACACGCAAACTCATTAACGTGTAAAACATCGACAGTCAAGGAAGACATATATGTCAGTTCATATACTTCATACTTATTGTACAGGCATACACAGTTAAAATGCATAACAGCAGTCATAATATATATATATATATATATATATATATATATATATATATATATATATCTTACAAGTAGTGCCATGTAATAAGTTGACAGTCCACTGTTTGTAGGGATTTACTTTATTAAGAGTTCCCGATACATTGTAGAGCATTTTATATTGTAATAATTTTATGATAAGTTTATAATAAAAACATAGTTTACTGCAACATAAAAGCCGTTGTCTTTCCGGTCTATCTTATTAGCACCTTGTCAGGCAGTGAAATATTTTTTCTGTTAGGAATCGTTATATGTAGAAACTTCAAAACAACACAATTTTTACCATATCCAGACAATTAAGGAGGGGGATTTTCGGAGGGTTTATCTCAATGAACCCAATTCAGGTTGTGACGGATAGAAAAAATTGATTGTCAGGGTAAAGGGAGGCAGATACTTGAAATGACTTGAAACCCATACGTTTTCTATGTCAGTGATGAAATAAAATGAATTATACATATGTAGCATTTAGCAAATCTGAAAAGTTATCGCATGTCATTTAAGCGGTTAAAGAATTTCCTTTAAGTTATTTTTTAGTTAAAGTAGTGAATAAGTGACAAAGATGGGAAATTTTTTTTAATAGACTGCACGTCAAACATATGTAGTTGACTTAGTGAGTGATCTATCTGTTAAGCCGAAACAAGTTAAATCAATTATCAGAAGGTGGGAGAATCAATACATTTATGCTAGGGGATGGATTGTAGATGTCTATTTATATTATATTAGGGAAAGGTAACTGCACTTTAGGGTATATTTTAGACGATAATGACAAATGTAAGTTCCTTCGTTACGTATATTGAGCAAGTTTAGTTTTGGGAATTGGAGAATTTTTAAACTTTTCCTGAAAACAGAAAACATAGATCATGTGAAAATTTACAAGTTCTTTTCCTTTTTGTTTTTTGGTAATATTTTCCATATTACGGGAGGGGTTTTAATGGCATGTTTTAATAGTCAATAATTAGTAGAAAGTGATGTGCTATTGCAGTAAGTTTTATTATTAAAAAATAAATCTGTGAAAATAAAGGTAGGTTTTAAAAGTATTCTTGGTAGAACCAATATGGATTTTTATTACTGTGGGGTTTTCTATGGTAGAAATAGATCATAAGACGACTATAGAACCAGTTAGACATTTCTTTTCTAATGTACACTCAGTAGGTTTTCGGCAATTGCAATTATTGTTATTGCGATCGCTAATATTTTAAAGATGTTATTGATTGTTTAGGTGTTATATCTAATTGAAGTTCTATTGTTATGTTTTTTGATGATCTTTTTAAAGTTATCCATACAGTTATTGCTCAATTTAAGAGTATTTCTGTTAAACATTTTGCTAAGGGGTTATTTTTAGGGAAGTGGTTTTCAACTGATTTGAGGAATTTATGCCTTAACTTAGTACTTATCATTTGGTTAAATGGGGTGCATACTAAATGATTTTTCTCTTTCTATTATTATTGTTGTTGTTATTATTAAGTTTGTTATATTTCGGGTCAAGGCATTTGTAGCTGTTGTTTTTCAAGGGCAGTGTCATAGAATTTGATATGTTTATAAAATATATCTTCATTAGAAGAGTTCTAACTAATTCTGTTTTTAATAGAGAAGGGTGTATGCTGAATAATTAATCGAGGGTGGTTAGACATAGGGTGGATGTATATAGGATTAGCGTTAGATTTTAAGTAGGGGGAGTAAGTGTTATTGATTAGATCAAGTGTTACATTTAAGAAGTCTACTTTTTTGAGATTTGTTTTTATAGTAACTTTTAGGCGAAGACTTTTCAGTTTCCAAGCATTAATTTTCTAATTCTATTGGATTTAACATTAGTAGGATTTTTTACCACTATAGACCATCATCACTGTACAACCCTATATCCTAAATATTTATAGTTAAATCGTTATACGCTGCCATGGATTATTCCGATCTAACTAAGAGGAACAGATAATAATCATGAGTGCAATACGATCTGTACTCATCAACAACAATGGACAGTGAAAAAAACAAAAAACAAATGTGAGGACCTATTTGACATCTCAATAGAATCTCTAGATTTCGCTGAGTCCTTAAATTTTGTGGTCTATTTATTCTATACAACCTGACAATAAAAATAAAAAAATATTAAAATGAATTAAATTAAAATAAAATAAAATACAATAAAAATTAAATTAAATTAAATTAAATGAATATATTATAATTTTTTTTTTAATCATCTCACCCCAAGCAAGGCATTCCACTGCCACTATTGCGCATGGGGCTACATAGGGGAAGGTAAAGAGAAGGAGTGGTTAGACATAGGGAATGTCAGGAGGAAGGTGACAGATGAGAAAGGATACCGAGGATGAGGGTTGGGCAGATGGGAAGAGTGATAAATGAAAATAAACATAAAATGAATAAAAATATATTATTAAATAATAATAATAACAATAAATAGAAAATAAAAAATATGTAACAAAATAATAACAATAAATATTAATAAATATAAAACAATATTACATAAACAGACATAATCTCGCTGCTGACCTTGAGCGGGATCTACACTCTGTGGTGAACTGGGGCAAGAAGTGGCTTGTCAACTTCAATTCACCTAAGACCAAGCTGTTGTCTGTCAACCATTACAAGCAACCTCTTCTGCCTCTCATCAGCATGGACCAGATGATTCTCCCGGAGAGTAATACACTACGCCTCCTCGGACTTACCCTGTCCTCAGACCTCAAATGGAACCACTATATTGAATCCATAGCAAAATCTACTGCTAAGAAGTTTGGGTCACTATGTCGATCCAGGATGTTTTTCCACCTGAATCCGTCCTGCATATATACAAGTCAACCATCCGTCCGTGCATGGAGTACTGCTGCCATTTATGGTCAGGTGCCCCTGCCGTTCTCCTCAGTGTTCTTGACAAGCTCCAAAGGAAAGTCTGTAATGTGATAGGTACTGATCTGGCGACTCAACTGCAGCCACTTTCCCATCGTCGAAATGTGGCCTCCCTCTGTCTCTTCTATAAATACTTTCATGGCTTCTGCTCGGATGAGCTTAAGTCACTGATGCCTCCTCAACAGGTGTTTACCCGTGCAACCAGACTGGCAACTGGGTCCCACCCATTCACAGTCAGGTTAGCCAAATGCAGACGACAATTCTACTCCTGCAGCTTCCTCTCTCGCACTTCATTGATGTGACATAATTGATAGTATAGATAGTCTTAATTTAAAAAAGAATCTAGCAAAGGGCACATTTAAATATTTACCATAAGAATATTTATGGAAACGCCACAGAGAATCAACACTACGGCAGTGGGAGGTAACTGAAGCCGAAACGCCAGACCCGGACAAATAATACTGCCAATTCCTTTTTGGATTTTATTAAGAAACTGAAGATGAATAGCAGGAGTACCGGAACGTGGTAGCAATATTCAAAACAAGCCAGGTAGATTATGAGAGCAATTGCGTAGCACTTCGCAATCAAGTAACTTTTTAGCAGCTGACCTAGCAATATATTCAATATAGGCTTTTAACTTCATGCGAGCTGAGCACGTTATATCTAGCGGAGCAACGACTCGCTCTTCTGGGTTTATATATATATATATATTTTTTTTTTTTTTTAATCATATCACCCCGAGCAAGGCGGTAACGCCACTGATGCGCAAGGGGCTACGTAAGGGTAAAAAGAACGGGAAAGAGAAAGCCGGAAACCGCATCCTAAACAGGAAACAAGGGATGAGCCTCTTCACCTGTTCAATAGATGTGGGTGGAGTGTGAACCGGGCGATAGTTTAGTCTATCTACTCCAATTGAAAAAAAAAATAAAATAAAATAAAATAAGGAAAAGAGTGAAAAGATTGGAAAAGAGAAAACCGGGAACCGCATCCTAAACAGGAAACAAGGGATGAGCCTCTTCACCTGTTCAATAGATGTGGGTGGAGTGTATATATATATATATAATTGTATTACATATATCTTATATATATATATATATATATATATATATATATATATATATAGTCATCCGCAGACAGATCTGTTTCGCTGTATTACAGCTCATCAGTACGGTTAGACTTCGATTGCTTTTGACCCAGGATTGAAACCCGACCGAATTGGGGTCAGTCAGCGATTCTACCTTTGGGCTATGGGCATTTGGTAGAAGAAGGCAGATTTTTTAGCGTGTATATTATCATTATACCCGCCTAAATAGCCAGAGTGATCCAATCCATTACTGAATGAGCGATGCCTACATATATATACACTCTGGCTGTCGATTATTTAAACGAGTATGATCTTCGCTGACAAATTTTGAGCCATGTTTTTATGCTGAGAACAACAAAGGCGCTTTAAGCCGACAAGTGACTTTTAATGCGCGTTTCAAACGCGGAAAATAAGTTCTAATCTGTTTATGGTAAATTCTTTTCTTCTTAGTTTTTCATGTGGCAGATTTATATCGGAGTGATTTCTGTGGATTTTCTCTTATATGCCGCGTGCTAATTTATTCCCAGGGTATTACTGATCGGATTTTGTCAAAGATCTACCAGTGTGGCTTCTGTTTTGGCTAATGAGGTCTGCACTTTGCCGCATTAATAAAATGTCAATTGATAGGTTGCTGGATTGATGAGTTCCCCTTTCCTGACATACGCTTGTCCAACTCATTATATATATATATATATATGGAGAGAGAGAGAGAGAGAGAGAGAGAGAGAGAGAGAGAGAGAAAGCAAAAATAGAGGAGAGAGAAATATACTTATAGAAATTGGAAAAAGAGTGACAGAGAAAGAGAAGACTCTTCAAAAGTTATTTGTGTGTTCGAAAGCAGAAATGGTTCATGATTCGCATAGACCCTAAAATAGAAAGGGTTGTAAGACAAGAATGCGTCTTCTTATTAAATCGATTCAACTCATACAGTTTGACAATTCTAGGAGAACAAGTATTCCTGAGAGAATTCGTCATATAAGATCCGCAGAGGACACAGTGCTAATAACGAACACCCAAAGAAAACTAAGATCTCTTACAGAAAGAAATATACGTAAAATACAAGAAGAGTGCGACACTCTTCTTGTAGTTCTACAGGCGGAGACTGAGAATACCGTGGACCGACAACGAAGTTTTCGAGAGGATGGACATGAAAACAAAACTGATACTCAACATCTGAAAGAGACAGCTGAAGTTTTTCGGCACGTACTGAGGAAGGATGGCTCGGAAAATTTAATACATACAGGACTTATTACGGGAAAGAGAGACATACTTGATTGACTTGACCAAATGGATGGCAGAGTAGGGTTTGGAAGAAATAACAAGAGAAAAGGTGTCAAGAGAAACAATGGAGAGGAGGACGTGAAGGGCTATGATTCCCTATGTTCTGTAGGGACACGGAACATAGAAGAAAGAAGAAGGTAAGATTAGGAACATTAAAGGGAGATTTGGCACTGTTCGCCTTTACAATTGATTAAAGTGCAAATAAATTTGGTCAATCTCTCTTTTCTTTGATTTTACGATTCCCTATGTGCCTCTTGTACAAATGAAAAAATATCTTTATAATTTCACAAATCGATCAGTCAGTCAGTCAGTCAGTGTCATACGCTTGGCTGATCATGTATTTTTTCGATCCATAACTGACTAGGCAGCATATTTTCCTGCAATAGGTTGCCATTTCCTTCTGGGGTAGACTAGTTACCAACTCAATTAGTTCTGCTATTTAATTCATAGCTGGAGGGAGAAGAAATAGATTTATTCCTATCCTAAAGATATTTGTGCTTAAGTGAATTCAACGAATTCAACTGGAATTCGAACTCGGCTCTACCGATTCCCCATTCCGAGCCGATATTCATTACACCACAACGCACAAACACGTTGAAAATTAGATGACAAAAATTGATGCAGACTTCACAGGAATCACACGCTAGCCTAGCGCCCGAAAGATTATTTACAAACATCAACAGCAGAAAGGTTCTTACGTTGTGTGTTCAATAAACAAGATTTTTTTTGTGCACTCGATAACATACACGGGCACGCATAACGCAAATAAAATCAATAATCCAGTCACATTACCATGACTTTCATGTTTTGAATTTATTCTTTTAGCAGTTGGAACATTTTTCTACATCATAAATACAAGGACTTCAGAAACTAATTTATTAGAATTAAAACAACACAAGTCATTAATTTACTGGAGTCCTGACAATTACACCCGTTCGCTTACCATAAACATATGAAATTATATTTTTGCTTCTCAATAAAGTGTTTAATGATGATTCTTCTAAATTATCTGCCAAAGTTCAATAGTGAAATAATCAAATAATGTCTTCGTAATTAATCAAAGAATCAGCGAAACACAGTTTAAGAAATTTATTTATCAACATATTTTAAAATATTTATATTTTAATACTTATAAGACGAGGGGTCACAGTTTACATGTTCATTTCCAAGAATTCAAAAGATTAGTTCATATTTCAAAAAAAAAAAAAAAAAAAAAAAAAAATTGTCAATTTTTTTTCAGTGGCGTAAGAAATTGTTTATATTCCGATATATTTGTGAATATTGGTGCTTAGTTTTTGAAACAAGATTAAGGAAATATTCAGAGGTAATAGAACTTTCTCATTTAGAAAGACATATTTTCACAGATAATTCTGTATCCATGACATTTTTAATGTATCAACAAGTACAGAAAAAACTGTATTTCCCCCCAACAATTAATACGGATATATATATATATATATATATATATATATATATGCATGTATGTATGTATCCTTTCTACGATTATATATATATATATATATATATATATATATATATATGCATGTATGTATGTATCCTTTCTACGATTATATATATATATATATATATATATATATATATATATATATATATATCCATTCATTCATTAAAGTCTATCTCATAGATTTTTATTGTTAGGTCTCCTTATTATTGCTATCTATTTCTGAGTAGAGCGTATATACGAGAAGAATCATATTTCATTTTAATTCCCTTGCTCGATTTCTCATTCTCTTTAACTTGCAACTCTTTTGGATGATCTCCTTGATTAAGTTGGAGAATGATGCCTTCAGTTCATTATTGGCATTATTAGCATTATTAGCAGCCACCCTCTTGGTCTAAAATGTCATTGCCACCTCAAGGCTCTTGATGTATTGAGTCTGAAGACCTCACCAACAGATTTAGGAGATCTTTTCTTATCAGAACGATCAAAGTGAGTTTTCCGAGCTGCCGTACCTTCATAATTGCCATTAGACTCATCAAATCTCTTTCAAATTCTCTGCACTGTCCTTAGATTGACTCTCAAACAGTTTGAAATGTTCCTATTTGCGCTTCTGGTGGAAATGATAAGCAGTACAGAATGCCGGTTTTAAATTTCTGACTGAGTAAATTGCATGATGGAGCTCTTTTCTCACAGACGGTTCCCAACTGACACAACTATATTGTGCACTCACCAAAATTAAAATCAAATCAAACCTTTTCAGCATGCATGAATTTAAAAATATATAATGGCGACTCTTTACACATCGTACCCTGTATGCATATATATAAATCATTATAAACAATGGAATGTCAATCTTTTCAATCCTGGCTAAAAAAAAAAGCAATCGGTTGTCTAACCGCACTGATGAGCTGTGAAACAGAAAAACAGATCTGCTTACGGATGACCTTTTACGCTCTCACACCCTGATTGAGCACTCAGGATGAATGGTAGGCTTTGAAAAAGCAGTAGCAACTCTAGCATCTACGCATCGTTCATTCAGTAATGAATTAGAATACTCTTAGCTATTGGAGTGCGTTTACATGATATATCACACGCTAAAAGTCTGCCTCCTTCTACCGAGGGTCCATAGCTCAGAGGTACAATAGCCGACTGATGTCAAATCGGTGGGGTTTCAATCCTGGCTAAAAAAAAGGAATCGGATATCTAACCGTACTGATGAGTTGTGATACAGCGAAACAAATCTGTCTGCGGATGACTATATATATATATATATATATATATATAACATAGTATAATATACAAAGACAGTCGTTCCTGTGAATGTTGAAGATTAGAAAATAAGTTTAACGTGTAACAGACGTTAAGCCGCTTCAAGCTGAAAAAAGGCCATGCTAAAGTATTGAGCCAATGAACAATACTAGAGATGATAAAGTCATGAAAATATGTAAATTTCAAAGTATGAATTATTCCTGATTATTGGCATTAGTGAAAGGTTGTAGTGGACCATTAGCTTGTAAAATTATGACTAATATGTCTACTAAACATATGTGGGCTGTGACTTTGAAAGGGAAATAACTCAACCTGTGTTTGCTAGGCAGATTGGAATTTCCACAAAAAGTGTTCAAACCATTCAAAAGACGTTGTACAAGTGAATTTGTTTTAAGAAAGAAAATCAGAAGTCCACAAAAGTATGAATGAAAGAAAAATTGTGAGACTCTTGATAGGCAATCGCCAATTCAGAGCCAAACACGTGAAGAAAGTATGCAGTTTTAACACCCAGGCTTCAGATAATACAGTACGCAGAGTATTACCAAAGAAATAATAAACATACGTATTGCAGAAAACATCATTAACCAAAAAACATAGAAGCGTGTAGTGGTAAAAAATCATGTAACATGGGATACTGGAATGTGGTCAAAATTAATTTTTAGTGATAAATGCAAAACATAGACTGTTCCAATAACTTGGACCTATTTTAAATGTGAATCAAGTTTAATAGTTCACTGGTTTTAAAAAATTTCTTTCAGATTTAACAACTTCAGTCTTTGGCAATTTCAAACATGCAAAGATTAACAATTGAACTACGTGTTAAAGTCATGAAAGCATATTACAATAATAGACGTTCAAACAAGAGAAATACCCACGTCGCATCATCTCTCAAAACAGTGATATCAATTGGCCACCACGACCGTGCGACTTGACACCTTAAGATTTCTTCCTCTGGAGTCATTTCAAAAATAAGGTCTATTCCAACAAGCCAACAACAATTTAACAGCTGAAGGATGAGATAAAAAAGCATATTGGTGAGACTGAGGAGCATCTATGTAGAGACGTCATGAACACTTTTGACCATCGAGTGGAGGTGTGCCGCCGAAACCTTGGCGAACATTTGGGCGATATTATTTTTCATACATAATTGTCTTGATTCAAATAACATGATCCAATAGTGGGATCAATAAAATTTCTCCAATAGCACTTTTTTTTACTGCTAACTTCGATCTATCTTAATGGAATCTTGTATAGTTAAATTCTAAAGCAAGGCAATATTTGAGAAGATCAGTGAGAAAAAGAAACAATGCAAAATGCATAACAAAACGATTATAATTTGGTGGATGAACGAATAATGAAATAGGTTTGCATCAAAACCGCTAGTAGAAGAAAGTTGATAAAAATGAATGGAAATTTAAACAATGAAAACGATATTAGTTTATTATGGTCTAATCTGTCAAGCTACATATTATGGAGCAATTTTTTAACATGACTAGTTCTTACCTCATATTGCGAGCAACAACAAAGTTTCTAATAGATGAAGTTTTAATTTTAGAAGGCAGACCGAAACAAACTCCTGATCCGAAAATATTCGAACCATTCTGGTAAAAACAGAAGAAACAAGTCCTTCAATAAAAATCACGAACCTCTAAGAGCTTTGAGATTACTGCCAGGAAGAATGAAAAAAGTTTCCACGTAAAAAAAACTTGACCTTGTTCCATTCAAAGCAACATGTAATTATTTGAGCAACACTAATTACTAACTTCATACTTCGACGTTTTGAACTCAGTTTAATATTAAAGGTTGCCAATATTTTTGCATTGTCTTTTTCAGCACCAATCTGCTTACGATGGTCTATTAATAATCATACAGTTTAACGATAATGCAATAAATCGGTTTCTAATCCCGAACGTTTATGAGAAAACATTACACACACACACACACACACACATATATATATATATATATATGTGTGTATGTGTGTATGTGTGTGTGTGTGTTACGGAAACTTCCAAAGATTGACGAAATGAATTTAACAACCGACATATTTAATTAATTTATTTGAACATGATTTTTAATAGATACGTATTTTTGAGTAGATATACTGTTTTTAATCAAACAGTATATTTGACTGTTTATTTCTACCAGCATAATTATTTACGAGAAATTTTGTTATGAAAATGTCTGTCATCCGACAGGATTCGTACCTGCGACCCCCAACAACAGAGGGGAGACTACGAAATGATGGTGCGTCTTAGACCACACGATCACGAATGATGCCATAGTCTAATCTTTACGGCTTGATTTAACTTCGATATAAAATTATATATATATATATATATGTGTGTGTGTGCGTGTGTGTGTGTATGAGTGTGTGTGTGCGCGTGTGTATGATCGTTAGAGTATTCATTGATATCATTCGAACTTGATATATACAATAGTATAATTTAGAGTGTTCTTAAATTCAAGATTTTACAAATTTAATGTCATCTTTTTACTTTTGTAAATACATACATGTTGCAAAACAAAATTGTTACATTAAACTTGATAATGACCCTAAGCCCCTCAGTGGGCATATCGCATCTGTAAAAGAAAGTATTTCTTTTGTCTTTATCCATATATAAATATATAAAGAGTGGGTTAACTCAGAGTAAAGATTTCAACATCTAAGTTTAAGCAATGTTTTTTAATAATAATAATGTTGAAATAATAATAATAATAATAATAATAATAATAATAATAACAACAACAACAACAACAACAACAATTCTTCCCTCTATAATAATAAAGACCGTTGTATATATATATATATATATATATATATATATATATATATATATATGGAGAGCGAGGGAAAATATACTCACACCAAATAATTTTACTTGACCTACTCCATTTTCTTAATAGTCGCCTTACATAGTGTGAATCGCTGACGGAAAACAAAAAATCAAATTTTAATTAAAATTTTGAACGTGTTAGAAAAGATTTTATTTTATTTTTAAAATAATAACAACAAATTTTTATCTTCCCTCTTAATAATAGCATAAAGATGTTGATGATAAAACTTTGTTTTTATTAAGTTTGAGTCTTTTTAACATCATGATATGCTGTTTCTTTCGCAATTCAGTGGAGGTACCTAAATTCGTAATTTCTTTCTTCTATCTGACTACCACCTCCATCTCATAGATGATAAAAAAATAAGAAATCTGATTTTCTCCACAATTTAAAAAAAAAAATTACTTGTATAATTTGTTTTTCGGTGCGTGGTTGAATGAAGTATGCGTATTTCTTTCTTTCTTTCAAATGTTCGTTTTTACTTTTGGAGGAGGAAATATAGATGTTGAGTCAAGGTAATATTTTTCCAAATGAGTTTCTAAAAGTTTGTGACCGTTTTTAAACTGGGCGACAGGGACATTTTGGCTCCACTCTGGAAGTGTTAATTAAACGAACGTTTACACTGACTGGGACAATAAAAGCAAGACAGGGGCTTGTCGATCTAAATTCCATTTTTCAGATCTTGCTTTGATGATTGCGAGATGTCACTATCTTTTGTTTAACCACACATTTCGACGTAAATCAGGCGCCATGAATAAAACCAAAGTTCAATAATGTCATTGTAGGTCATTCTAAGTAACATGTGAATCTTCAATGGCATACTTTTGGGTTGTAAAAAGAATCAGATTTCCTTTTTCTGTATTTGAAGAGACACGTTTCGTTAAATTTTTTTCAATCGACCGTGGGCGAGTAAAGCAATGAAATTTCATTGCCTAATTGTTATTAATCGACTGAATCGATCGGGCGAGTGAAATCTCAGAGACTATATATATATATATATTCATTCTCCCACCTGTCACACTAAGGAAGAGAGAGAGAGAGAGAGAGGGAGAGAGAGAGAGAGAGAGAATAGCGAGGCAGATTTTGGTCAGTTTATTTTTTTAATACCAGTTATGAAAGCTCTTAATTCTCTTTAACAGTGCATTATTATTATATTTTAGCAATAATTGTATCGTCAAATAATATATATATATATATATATATATATATATATATATGTCGTAATTAGGCTTTGATACCACAGAACAAATAAACAGATCTAAACAAACACAAATTTATGCTCAGTTTTATTTTTATTTTTATTTTATAATAGAACCTAGGTTGGCATTCGGCCAACGCTTTTTAAGGACCAATCGTTTGCAAAATCTTAAATAAATTAGACTGCATGTGTATGGAGAAGAATTCTTACAGATAAGACTGGAAAACATCTAAAATTTAGAATTAATGCAAATACTTAAAATTAAGAAAATAAATAAATTTACGATTAAAATAAATGGATAAAAGACATATCTCCAAATAAGTGCAAAGACCGCAAAAAATGTGTTTTTGCTTGCATAAAGATGGTTGCAGCAATTTAAGGCAAATGGCTTCTAAAACTAGGAAATGGGGTTTGGACTTGCCTGCGTGCAGAATAGAAAATGTGTCCATCGTAAAACCTGACGAGAATGACTCATTTTTAAAGAGATGTTGTTCAATTCCTGAATCGTGTGCTGATTGCGACGTAATCTAATATATTTTGGAACGTGTTGGCCTATTCTTGTTTTTAATCTAAAACTTTTCTGTCCTATATATTGAGCTTTGCACTAACATCTAAACTTATAGATAAGTAAACTTTTATTATGATAGGGTTGACGGTCGTTAGGAAATGATTGAAAATCTGATGGAAAAACTGATAGAAAAACTGAACGGGTGCTGAAAAAACGCGTAAGTTGGCTTAAAAGAAAGTGGCAGCGACAATAGTAGAAACACTATCACTTAAGAGTTTACATTTTCTGCAAAGCCAAGGTAATTTTAGATATATAGGACACAGGCCAGCGCCAAATATTTTTTACATGTTGAAGTTATCTATCTTTCGTTTTATTGTGCGTCAACAATATTAGTCGGAAAACCGTTATTAATAAGAATACAACGAATTTTGTTCAACTCTTGCTGGAGTGTGCAAGAAGAACTTATTATTAAGGTCCGATGAACTAAAGTTTTGAGCAGATTTATTTTCCTCGTACAGAGAATAAAAGTGTTTCAACTGTTGTAATAACATGGAAAAGCTGCTTTATGGAACACACTGATGATAAAAGTACCATTTTTATAAAAAATATGAGAATAAAATTGTGTTTATTTAAATCCCCCCCCTCTCTCTCTCTATTTATATATATATGTATATATATATATATATATATATATATATATATATATATATATATATCCTTTCTGTCACGATCAGAGTGTTTGGATTATTTTGTTTTTTATGTCTTAATGTCAATTACTCAATAATAAGTGCATCAATATATGTTTTGTCGTCATTTTAGATGGCATATCGATATAAGTATTTTGCTGTCATTTATGATGGCATGGGTTCACTTGTAATAATAATGTTCTATCTTTTAATACTAAGTTCAAATAATACAAAAATTCTTTTTAGATTTACATATTTTACACAAATATAACTTGAAGATGGCAGGCATACTGTTAAAATATTGTTTAACGTTGTTTAAAACGTTTTCTTTTCTTTTTTAAATAACGCACATCTCTTAATTGTTGATAAAAATTTAAAGACTTAGATCAATAATATGTATTATTGTTAGTATTATTAGTAGTAGATGTAGTAGTAGTGGGAGTAGTACTAGAATCAGTAATAGAAGTAATACTTTTATTAAGAATTTAACTCGATGTAGAACCGTATAGTGTTTGACCACCTCATAATATTTTTCTCCTAAGTAGCAATTAAATTTTCATGATTAGTCGAGTAGCTTTGTAATTACTTATGTCACCCTTCTGGTTTTAGTCCTGTTTGATTACAAGCAGTTTTATTTCATTACTAGAGAATAAACAATTTTTGAACGACTTTTTTAAACTTATAATTTCATGTTTATTACTGGATTTTTAATTCGTCTTTTCAAAACACAAAGCGTTTTATGTTTCATTTTTTGTATGTATCCTACCAAACCCAGAACGAGAAAATCAAGAAATAAATGATATATCAATACTATTTTAGATAGGGCGTTTAAAAACCACACAGTGTTCATTCTGTAACAATTCCCTTGGTACAAACGAAGAGTTAATCCAAAGATACATGTGAACTGTACCGATATTTTGCATATTTTGTATAGTCTGACACAAGTTCATCTACCAAAGACAGATGCACAGTTCTCTAAGCCTTGCTAGCTATCATTTTACAGCAGGCGCTTTGGATGCTGACTAGATTAAGCTTACCTAATTTAAGATTCAGCAGTCGGGTACCAGATAAAGATGGAATGTACATGCAATGATTTAGGCTACGTTTTTGCTGTTTATTACTCTATGACAGGCGATCTCTATACACAACTATTAAACAATAATATGCAATGAAACGAGTGTAAATAAGCTGACGGTGCGATTCAAAAGTAGTGCATTGTTGTCACATATACCAAAGACTGCATTGCTTCTCATATAATTTACTTCTTTATATCCTCATGAGACAGCCACTGGAAGCAAGAATAATAAAAAGAAAATTACAACGAAAGACGTGTATAACTGTTAAAGTAAGCCAAATGTTGTGCCTGATGTTTACACCCTTTACTGGTTTAACTGATATTATGTTGCAAAGGTCTAACGATTTGTATGTTTAAAAATATACAACCATTGTGGTGTTATAAAAATTTAACCAGTCTTCTTCTTCTATGTGCCTTGTCCTTTCAGGACGTAAGCGATCATAACTTTCCACATCTCCTTATCCCTGGTGGCTCTTAACCCGCTTTCTCCTGTTACACCACGCAACCCCCGTTCTGCCATACACCCGCTCATGCCAATCAAGTATGTTACACTCTGTTTTTCCCTGTCTCTTCTTCCCTCTATCTGGCCTGTTAGTATCAGATTCTCTAAGCCATCTTTCCTCATTTCATGTCCCAGGAACTTTAGCTGTCTCTTCCTGATTAATTTCTTTTCTGTAGTGTGATCGATACCGACTTGGCAGACAACCTGCAGTAACTCTCTCACCTGCGTGACGTGGCTTCCCTGTGCCTCTTCTATAAATATTTTCACGGCTTCTGCTCCCATGAACTTAGATCCCTGGTGCCCCCTATATAAGAATTTGCATGAGACACTAGATTAGCAAATAGGTCCCACCCTTTTACAGTGAAACCGATAAAATGTAACCGAAATTTCTACTCCAACAGCTTCTTTTCCCGCACTTCTCTCCTGTGGAATTTCCTTCCACATACTTGCTTCCCCGACAGCTTCAATCTCCAGGAGTTTAAATGTATGGTCAATAGACATCTCCTAACACACTAACACGCATCCGTTCTCTCAAACATTCTTCCCATCTACATCCTTACCCGTCTATCACCCTCCTTCTGACATTTCCTATATCCAACCACTCTTTCTCACCACCTTCCCCTATGTAACCACCTGCACAATAGTGGCAGTAGAATGCCTTGCTTGGGGTGAAATGATAAAAACAATCCTTTCCAAAACCACTTCATTTCTCACATGTTCGATCCAGGATATCAACAGCGTCCTTCTGTAGAACCATATTTCAGTTGCTTCAAGTTTTTGCGTTATCTTCGATGATATTATCCAGCATTCACTGCCATATTGAAGAACTGACATCACAGAGCAATCCAGTACTATCTTCTTTGTTTCTAGTGAAATTTTTCTGTCTTTTAATACTCTACTCAGCTTCTGGAATGCTTTCTTTGCCATAAAATGATGTAATAACGCTTTAACTGTTATGATGACATAAAGGTTTAAAAGTATAATGTTACAAAGCATTAACCATTCTGATGTTACAAAGCATTATGGTGTTATAAAAATTTAATTGTTATGATGCTACTACTGTTTAATATGGTGTGGTTACAGTGGGTTAGCCATTTTGACAGTACACAGTTTTAACAATTATGATGTGGGAATGTATGGGCTGAATCGGCAGTGGTAGTACCTTTGCAGAGCATCGGTCGACTTATTTTCTTCATGTGAATTGGGATGCCGAACTGCACTGATCTCCCGCCTACGCCTACATTCAGCTCTCACACATGGATCCAAGAAGTTGCATGGACACTGAGACGGCTACACTCCGGTCGACTCCATCGACCTGCTAGCTAAGAGGTGTAAAAGTAACTGGAAAAATTTCCCAACACGGCTGCTGAAGAGGAACGCCTCTCTGCAATCCACCTGGGCGTAGAATCTGCGCGTTAGAAGTGAACGGTTTTAATAGTGGGAGAGGTAACTTCTAAGAGGAGACACGCGGTAACTTTAACAACCTCGTTGCAAAAGAAACGGGCAAGCAATATAACTATTTTGCCTTCGATGTCACCATGAACTACAATTACAAGAGAAATATGGAGAGCGGTGATAACAGCGTAAAATGCGCTAACCGAATACGTGAAAGAATGATGATGTTACAAATGTTTAACCTTTATGAAGTTATAAATGTTTGTCAATAAGATCTGACGAAGATTTAACCGTTATGATATTATAAAGGTTCAATAGTATGGCATTAAAAAGGTTTAACAATTCTCTTTTTACCTCTCTCAAATCCTGCTCTGGGATTCATTTGTTGAAGCCTATCAAGTATGCTATGCATTGCTTTCTCCTGTCCCACTTTCACTCTATATGTCCTTTAAGTATCAGATTCTCTAAGCACCCTTTCCTCATTACATGTCTCAGAAACTTCAGCTGTCTTTTCTTGGTGTTAAGTATCAATTTCTTTTTCGTTTGCATCCTCTCCAAAACCTTATCGTTCCTCACATGTTTTGTCCATGGTATCCTCAGCATCTTTTTGTAGAAAAAAATTGGTTGCTTCCAGTATTTCCTTCATCTTTGGGGAGATCATCCAGCATTTACTGCCATATTGAAGAGCACACATCATATAATAATCTAGTACTCTTTTCTTTGTTTCTGAGAAAATTTTTTGTTTCTCAATATTTTGCTTAGCTTTTAGAATGCATCCTTTGCCATGGCAGTTTAACTTCATATCTCAGTGTCGCACTTTCCGTCCTCTGTTTATTAAACAGGTTTAATTATTATGCTAACTGGTTTGTAGGTGTAGCGATATAGCCATAAACGTTCGCTTGCAAACATTTTATCTAAAGGAATCAATGAAAAGCCGAAATGCTTATATGTGTTTATGATGTTGGATCAGTTGCTAATTTGAATTTGCATTATGAAAATGGAAGCAGGTGCTAGAAATGTGGCCTGAGAGCCAAAGAGGCGGCAGTTAAAAATATTTGAAACATGTTGATCTATGGCATTATTATCATTTTAGCATAGTTTAATTAAAATGCAGCAAATGTCAAAAATATGTAGTTGTTTGAATTGATGTTTTATATTTGAGTATCAATTGTCTGTCAGTGTGTCTCTGGTGCCGATACGCATTCTTCCGTATTACAGCCAAAGAGAAGTGGTAATGGAAGTTTCCATTTTTCTTCCTTTTTTAAAATATTTAATTGGAGTGACTGCCATTTTAAGTCAGTAAATGACAGCTTTTATACGGCGAAGTTACTATTATGTTGTTAGATTTGCCATTTATAATTGTTATTATTAAAACGATGACAAAAAGGTCAGAAAATGTACTGTAATAGTAGGCGTAATTATGCTACAATTCTTCAGTCTATTAAGCCAACGGCTAAATTGTGCTCTAGGTATTATTATTATTATTATTATTATTATTATTATTATTATTATTATTATTATTTTAAAATCATCTATGGATTTCCCTTGGCGTCATAGATATTCTTGTGGATTTGAGTATTTTTTCGATGTGAATAAATTTTTATTCTTGGATTTCAAGTTTATTTCGAAGGCTTCTCGAAATTCTTCCAAATACTCTAATAAAGATGAGTACTAGTGTCCTCTTTGTATTCTAAAACATCTTTTTTCTGTCAAGGTTGTGGTATTTATCCAAATTTGTATTTTGTTATGATAATTGCTGTAAAAATTACAAATCGATATTGTCTTATTGGTTGTAGTAGTATTAGTAGTAGCATTCGTAGTAGCAGAGGTAAGTTTTGCTATAAAAGTGTCGGTTGAAATGATAATTTTTTGCATCTTTCTGGCCTTCAACCGTTACAAGAATGAATTAAAACTGACAAAAGAGAGATGAGAACCTAGATTTGTTAAGCAACCCAATCCAGAGGAAATAAGAGAGAGAGAGAGAGAGAGAGAGAGAGAGAGAGAAAGAGAGAGAGAGAGATATGCTATGAAGAGGGGCATGGATACATCTATGCAGGGCTAAGCTTGTAATCTAAACATTTCCCAACATAACGTCACTGTTTGCTGTAGACTACCATCGAGTTTTGAAAATAACGGTTCTCTTTCAGTCGAAAATAAAATAAAAAAAGAAAACCAAAAACAAGAATGAATAAATGTGGGTTATATTCTTTATACCGTGTTTTGTTTTCTCGTTTTAGTCTGGATTTAAGATAGATTATATCCCTCATTTCAAAAAACTGAAACGCAATACAGCCTACTGTTCCTATTTGTTCTTTATTCGGATGTAGTTGTCGTCTGCAAACTCGACACTATTCAATATCAGCAAGAGAAGTTTGATTCACCAAACGTTGTATTATACTACAACAAGGTCATATTATTAGAATTGTCATTTCTTGTTTTTCGCCTTATAATTTTAATATAGAAGAGAAAAGATGAAATTAGTTGCGATGATAATGTACGAGTGTAAGGACGGTCATATTTCACTATAATTATTATTCAAGATGAGAGAGAAAATTTGTAATGATAGTATTAGTTTTGTCATTTATTATCCTTATTAAAATAAGGGGAAGAAATGGTGATGTATATAGTGTAACGGTAGTGATAATTGTAGTCAAAGTTATTATTAATGAAACGAGGGGCAAGTAAGCCATGTGGAATTATTCTGTGTCTGGTGAGCAGTTTTGCCACGCCCTCGAAAAGTCATTGAAACTGTTCGTTTTCTTTTCTTTTTCTTTCTTATTTGCTGTGGCCCGGACTCAGTTTTGCAGTCTCGGCAAATATAGAGTGATCAATGCGTGTTTCAACATACAGCTTAGGTCATTCGCTTTGTTTGTTCTTCCTATTTTTTGCCAGATTCTCTCCAATACTTCGTTGGTAACGACGCCATTTTCATCGCCACAAGATGTCTGCCGGATCTCTCTCGCTTTTCCCTCCCTCTCTCTCTTTCGCTTTTACTCGATCAGACAAATCGCTCTCACCCGCTTAGTCACGCTTTATGCCTATAAGTGGTGCTATGCGAAACTGTATTGCGCTTTCTCTGCTGATACGTCTTCGTAGTTTTAATAGTTGTAATATAAGAACTAAGGTAATAACAATAAGAGTAATAAACATTGGATTAATATTATTATTAGTCAGTATTTACATGCAATTATTACCCGCGTCATTGCTGTTTTTTTTTCTAATTATTTCACCCAAAGAAATTGAGATATAAAATACTGACTATTAGGGTTACGAGAAAAATACAGTTAAGATGAGAGAACAATAAAAGAACAAGAATTTAGAAGACAGAAGATAAAGATTGATATTGCATTTAAGTTTTTAAGGAAGGAAATAAAGCCTATAGGACGTGAGAGGTTAGAGTTAGAGAATATGATAAAGGAGAGAGAACAATAAAAGAAGAAAAATTAAGAAGACAGAAGATACCGATTGACATTGCATTTAAATTTTTGAAGATCAGAGTTATCTGTTAAGCAAGAAACCGAAAGACAGTTCCACAAGCGAGATATGCGATAGAAGGAAATTCTAGGATAGAACTTACGATTATATGTAGCAATTTCAACTGTAAGATGAGACCTTTCCGTCAATCGCATACTGTGCTTGTATCATTAAATCCTAGGTACCATAGTAAATTAGAAAAATTACCAAGAAAATATATATAAAAATTGCACAATTACATTAAGCTACATTCAAAAATTTGTCCAGAAATACCATGACCTTTCAACCTGTGAAGAAAACCAGTATGCCAAACCATGTCAAATACTTTTGAGATATCCAATACAACACATTCAAGGTTTACCATTCTTATCTAAAGATTGACACTTTCTTTCAGCAATAATCAGCATTTGAGCTATGAATGCAAAAGTCATGTTTCTTATCTGGAAAAAAAAAGCAATTTAAGATGCTTAACAAATTCAGATTTGGTAGGAACAGTAAAAGGCCATAAATTTGAAGACGGCACGATTAAAGCAGTCGTCTACGCTTCAAAAAGTTTAACAAAAACGGAGAAATGCTACAGTCAAACCAAAAAAGAAACGTTGCCATTAATTTCAACGGAAAGAAATTTCACGGGATGATATTAGGAAGAAAATTCGTACTACAAACTGACAATCATCCATTATTAAGTATATTCGGTTCTTAGTTAGGGATCCTCACGCATACTGCAAACAGACTACAACGGGAACAGAGAAGTTGAGGTCATTGATGAGAAGCTACATTTATTGGTTGAAGATATTCAAAATACAGTTAGAAAATGCAATGATCGTAATTCAGCAGCAAAATTATCCCCTATAAATTATCAGGCATGGCCAAGCACTATCAGTGGTCGAGACTACAAATGGATTTTGTTGAGTTATATTCACGTAAGTTAATATAACTCATCAGATTTTAATTGTATTTTTAGAAGTTCTTCTTGGTTGGACTGAAAACTTATCAGTTCCCATTTTTGCAACCGTGGCTATAAAAATGAAAACGTTATAAAAAGGATCGTCTTAATAATCCACAAGGAAATTCACAATCCCACCACCATGTTCACTTGTACGAATAAAATATATTTATGAGCTGAAAGAAAAGTTTAAATAAAAACTTCAAAAAGACAGAATGCATGGTTGTTCCCAAAAGGATGAGCCAAAAGTGCGAATTGCAAGTCGGAGGCAGCAAAATGTGCAGAAATCTTTGAATATCCGGGAAGTCTTTCACCAGAGGACGGAAATAATGACACTGAAATCCGAAGTCGTATTAAGATAGCCAAGGAAACATTAAAAAAGAAATTAAAAAAATTTTTTTCTAATGTTTGTCTTAGCTTTTAGAAACAATGAAAAGCGTACTATACTGCTATGTAATATCTATCCTCTTGTATCACGGTGAGCGCTGGACGATCTCAAAGATGAAGAAGATGCTTGAAGCAACAGAAATGTGGTTCTACAGAAGCGTGCTGAGGATAGTAGCAAACATGTGAGCAACGACAAAATTTTGGAGAAAATGGAAACAAAAAAGAAACTAATAGTTAACATCAGAGACAGTTGAAGTTACTAGGGCATATAATGAGGAATGAAGCTTTAGAAAATCTGATACTCACGGGGCAAATAGAGGAGAAGAGCGACATAGCAAGTCAGCGCATGACATACTTAGTGAGCTTGTATAAATGGATAGCGGAACATGCTCGGGAGAAATATCAGAAAGACAAGCGTTTATTAAGCCATGATCGCCTACGTCCTGAAGGGACACGGCACATTAGGAATAAGACAGTTACTAAGATTAGATTAATGCTAGCTCAGTTGGGATACTCAGCGTCAGTTTGGCTGTTTGGTTGATTGTTTGGTGACATAACAACTTCTATGGGTTATTTAATACCAAAACCTAATCATTTGTTACACAATTTTATGCCTACAACTACAGAGGATGCATTACTCATTTTGCTATGAAGTTTACTACTAGTTCTTTTTACATAAAAAATGCATTAATGGTATTCAATTAAAATGTATTTTGTACTTTCATACTGTTTTCTTAGGAGATCTCTATTTGCCCATAACAGGAATCTTAACAGGTGCTATCACTCCAGGTTAGTGTGGACCTGAGAACAGTAAACTGGTTCCAGGCTCCACAAAATCTCCAATATCTTGATCGGAGGTCGTGCTGACAGATGAAGTTTATCGTTTATCGTCATACCCAGGATTACAGATTTAGCCTCTGATAAAAGCAATTGATTGCGAGCCTCAGTCAGTTAAGTGCCATAAGTGATACACGCTTGGGCGATCATGTCTCGAAAGAGACATGGCTGACTGGGAAGCAGATTTTAGCACTTTAGTTTGCTATTATTTTTGCTGTAGACTGGTAGTCAACCAAAGCTATAGAACCCTATGTTTTCTGTTATTTAACCCATAGGTGCAGGGAGAAGAGACGAATTAATACCTTTCCCAAATGTATTTTCGCATATGTAAATGCAACTGGAATTCGAACTTGGCTCGCCTATTTTCGTCTCAAACCGATATCCACTACACCAAAACGCACAGCCTGCTTGCGAGATTACTTCACTAAAAACTTGCCTTATTTTAGAAATGAAAAGAATTATCATTGACAGCAATGAAAAAAAAATTTTAAACGCATTTTTTGTCGCAAATGGTCTTCAGCTGTACTAAATTTATTTTATGCCGATATTCAAGAAAGACAACTGACGTATCACAATCTTCCTATATCAGTAAACTCCACTCACTTATTTAGCCGTATACCATGTGTCATCTAATCAATATCAATAAAAGAATGAACGTCATATCGAATGAACTGATATTGTGTATCGTTATTATCAATATAAATAATGGAAGTAACACAAGCATTGATGCGAATAATATCAATAGTCACAATAACACTAATAGAAACGCATTTATTAAAATTTTATGAGGGCTGAAGGCTAACAACAGTAACGTAATAGTAATAATGATAATAATGATTCAGTAATAAAGACGGCTACAAATCCAAAACGGAATTTTAAGTTAGTGAAGAAGTTCAAGTAAACCATACACACACTGCAGAGACAAAGAACCCTAAAAAGAAAGAAAAAGTAAATGCAATGTACCAAATACAGAAACAACGGGGAGATAATCCTCTTCGTGGTCAATATTCTCCCCGTACCAACAACTGATGTGGACCCATCAGTGACTACGTAGTGCAGGGATAAAAGCTGAAATCGAAGGTGTTATTCTTGCTATATATAGCCAGTGCTTGACAACTAGAAATTATCAAGCTTATATACTGAAAAATTATGTTAGCCCCAAATGCAGATTCTGTGATAAATATCCAGAAAAAATTGGCCATTTTGTTTCAGGTTGCCCGGTACATGAGTGGGCCAATGTCTATATTGGAAAATATTTAAATTTTAAGGAAAGGGAACTGCAAGAAATTTGTATGAACACCACCCACACCTGGTTAGAGATACAGGACCTGTAACAATTTTATGGCACTTTACAAAGGAAACAAAACAATCAATGCTAATCACCTAAATATCTTTATCTGAGAACACAAAAATAGAACGTGCTTTCTTATTGACATAGCGGTGCCTGCATAATAATGTATCTTTGAAGATCTTAAAAAACATCAAAGTACAAATCGAAATTTGAGAAATGATGCACGTAAGTACATCAACAATTCCAGTTATAGTAGGAGCTCTAAACCGATATTCTCATTGAAGAGATTTCTGTTTGCCCAAGACGTAAAGAAATACAGTAGGTGTACTCCCAAGTACATATCACACCTTACAAACTTTGTTTATCTAAAATGAGTGTCATCTTATTTTTATTTAAATTAAAAAACTGCTAAGTGGAAAATGTCCAGATGCAATTTCTGGCTTTACATCGCTTGTTGGGACCTGGAAAGAAATGAGTATTCATCAGAAATCAAAGAAAATAATAATAATAATAATAATAATAATAATAATAATAATAATAATAATAATAATAATAATAAAATATTAGGTCCATGATTATGTATGCCTTTATGTTCATTTATTATTGTGTTAAAAGTATGAATACTAAATTGCAAAAATAAGATGGCACGAGCATGGCCCTTGCAGAACAATTGGAGAAAATGGAAAGCACACACTATTCTGGGATGACGATTTTCCGACAGACAGCATGATACAGAATCGTCGTCCTGATAGTCTTGTGCTAGATAAAGGAACCAAGTATTGACATATTATTGATGTTGCCATACTAAATGACACGAATATACCAAATAAGGTGATTGAGAAAATTACAAACTACTCTGATTTGAAAGATGAGATGGAAAGATTGTCTGAAACACGGGAAGGGAATGTCAAGGTGATTCCAGTAGGGATTGCCGCTTTAGGACCAATCCCATTAAAACAGCGTTATTTACTTGACCAGCAGGGAATACCATAGCAACTCTCAATCATTCAAAACATCTGCTTTTTTGGACAATGCACATATTTGGAGGAAAATCTACCTGAGGTTCTTGTTGTGACCTGACAGATATCTTAATGTAACTGGTTGATTCGAAAGGTTTATACTGAGTGAAATAATAATAATAATAATAATAATAATAATAATAATAATAATAATAATAATAATCCTGTGACATAATTTGAGTTTTTCAGATGTTCCATTTACACATTTTAAATTATATCTGTACATACGCATACACATTTTAATGAAGGTTCAAAATGCTCCCTACAACCAAAATACATCATACAATTAACAAAAATAATGCTTAGAATGTCTGCTTCAAATCTAGCTGATTGTATCAACAATCTGTTGGCTTGAAGTCTCTTGAGTTTTCAGGGTGAAACTTGGAGGCAGTTCGCATAACAAAAAAGAAGATTCAAGAAATAACAATAATAAATGAATTACAGAGATAGAACCTGTAACAATTTTATGGGACTTTAAAATACACAGAAGACAGAACAATCAAAGCTAATTGCTGAGACATCGTTGTCAAAGACCACAAAAACGGAATGTGCTTTCTTATTGACATGATAGTCCCTGCAGATTGAATGTGTATTTGAAGATCTTTTAAAAAATCTATCAAAATACAATGTTCTTGAAATGGAAATCTCAAAAATATGACACATAACAACATCATTTCAGTTGTAGTTGGAGCTCTCTGCTTGACTGAAAATAGAATCACTGAAGAAATCCCTCGTAACTCATACCTTAAAAAACACAAAAACATGTACTAAAAAGTACAGCTCTCACATTATGAAGAGCTTTATCTATGTAAAATATATGATCCAATTTGTTTATTTACTTATTTTACAAAATGATCAGTGGGAAATGTCATGAAGCCATTTCTGACTTTAGGTTTCTGGTTGGGGGACGGAAAGAAATGGGTATATAACAGAAATCAAAGGAAATAATAAATATAATAATAATAATAATAATAATAATAATAATAATAATAATAATAATAATATACGTAGTGGTAGTAAAATTATTGATAATTCTATGAATAATGAGTCGAATTCTCTTGGCAATTTTATTACATTACGAAAAGTTTTATCCATGTAAAATGAGTGTGGTCTTAGGGTTTGGTTATTTTTATTTATTTATTTTTTTTACAGAAATAACCAGTGAAAAATATGAAACTATGACATGTCTCTGGAATAATGATGATGATGATGAGCGTGTATAGAGGAAGAAGAAGGAGAAGAAGAAGAATAGCGCCTAAATAATTGCAAGAGCGTATGATGATGATGATGATGATGATGATGATGATGATGAAAAGATAGGTGTTTAAAAGAATGGAAAGAGTCTAGATGAAGAAGAAAAGCGGAAAGAAGGGAACGGGGGATAAAAGGACAGTAGCAGAAGGTCAGGTTTAGAAGAATGTTAAGTAATGAGCAAGAGTCACTACAAAAAAAAAAAAAAAAAGAAAAAAAAAGGAAAAGAATCAGACCCAAAATAACGAGATGAAAATTAAAGTGCAGGGAATAAGAGGTAAATAAAGAAATAAGAATCTGACGAAAACAAAAATAAAATTAAAAGAAAGAAAATACAAAGGAGCAAAGAAAATAAGAAGTAGAAAGAAAAGAAGATACAAGAAATAAAGTAAAGAAGTTACAAAAAAAAGAAAAAGAAAAGAAAAGATATATAATAAACATTTTTTGATAGATTCGGAGGAAAAGATACTTAAAATTTCCAAATCGACGATGAATAGTTGTTGAACTGGCAGATAAATAATTTTTAATTTTCTTCTTCTTCTTCTTCTTCTTCTTCTTCTTCTTCTTCTTCTTCTTCTTCTATGTGTCCCTTGTCCTTTCAGAACGTAGGCGATCATGGCGACCACGGTGATCAGGGCCTTCCACGTCTCTCTATCCCTAGTGACTCTTAAAACGATTTCTCATGTGACCCCCACCCAAGCCCCGCTCTGCTATCTATCTGCTCAGGCCCGTCAAGTATATTACCCGCTGCTTTCCTCTGTCTCTCTTTCCCTCTATCTGACCTGTGAGTATCAGTTTCTCCAAGCCCTCCTTCCTCATTATATGTCCCAGAAGCTTTAGCTGTCTTTTTCTGATGCTCAGTATTAATTTTCTTTTTTCGTTTCCATCTTTTCCAAAGCCTCATCATTGCTCATGTGCTCGATCCATGATATCCGCAGAATCCTTCTGTAGAACCACATTTCAGTTGCTTCAAGTTTTTTCTCCATTTTTGATGATATTGTCCAGTATTCGCTGCCATATTAAAGAACTGACATAGCATCACAATCTAGTACTCTCTTCTTTGTTTAAAGACAATATACTTATATATGAAGTGAAAACTATAGAAGGTAGATGATTAAAAATAGATAAATTATTATCTAACAACGATTAATTATCGAAAAGTTAAAATATTTTCTTTTTGGAGAACATGAAAAAATATTTTAAATTCTAAACTGACCCATCAGTTTAAAAAAAGGGAATAATCAATTGATCTTTAGTTTATTCTTAATAAACATCACCATACACTCTGAAATCTTGTCTCTCGAACGATGTACTCTATAATATTGTAAACGCTAATAGAAAATTGAATAGTTTTTGCAGTTAGACTCACAGAAGATGAAATGCGTTTCTAGTGCATATAAAAAGGTCGGCTTTAAGTTAAAAAAAAAAGAATCACGTATTTCCCTGCAAGGAAATCTTTGATTTAATTAGAGAATGTCTAATTCTTAGCACGAAGAGAAACTTGCTTTTTAAGGCAAAACATTGATGCTAAGATATTTATTCTACCTAATGAATGAATTAGAAAACCTAGAAACCTGTGTTAACGGGCGTTGCAAACACGATGTCGCAAAAAACCCCAGCGCTCTGATAAGAGTAATTATTTCGGGATTCGAAGACTTTGGTCTTTGTTATAAAAGCAAACGATTAAATCAAAACCTGTAACAAAATTTTGGCAGCAGTTTATTTTTTCTAATTTTTAAAAAAAATGGTTGAAACAAGGTACCACTGGAAAAATAAAATTATCGAGTGCTCGTCAAAACCACTAATTTCGATTTCATTGATTTAAATTTATCCCTCCCACATTACAGAAGATGAACGTGGGTGTAATTTGTATGGTAGAATAAGATATATAACTTTCAAATTACCAAAGAAATGTTGAGTAAGGGAATAACAACATGGAAAAATCACATTGTAATGTGTTTCGTCCTCTCAAAGGACTTCGTCAGATTAAAGTAATAAACTTATTTATTGAATTTCGTAACGGATTGAGATAAATGTCAATATTAATTATAGTTATGCACCGAATGGAAATGCGGAAGATATAGGGACGCATAGGAAAAATTTTGAGAAATTGAAATAAAAGATTATATGAACACAAAAGAGATCTTTTACAAAACAACACGTTCAATATGTTAGTCAGTCATAATAATTTTACTTAAAAAGATGCTTTAGTTCTAAGAGATGTACAGAAAATGCACTGATTTTGCATTGTACATGATAAATTTGCATTCAGTTTTTTATACAATATTTTTCTTTTCTTAAAAATCTTCTCTTGTCGCAGTGTGGACTATTTAAGAACAACAGCTACGAAATAAAAAAATTAAAGCGTTGAGAAACGAAGTGATAACGTCTAATGCAGGAATTTTTAAAATTTAGCCTTCTTTAAACTTCAACATATTTCTTTGGTGCATGATTACCAAAGTATAATTACCAAAGTACACGGCATTTACTTTTATAATCACACGCTCCATAAATAAATATAATTTTGCCTTTATATTCCCTTTCTTAGGTAAATATAATTTTGGGTTATGTTCCATCTCCTAGATAAATATAATTTTGCTTTTATATTCCTTCTCCTACGTAAATATAACTTTCCTTTTATATTCTCTTTCCTACATAAATATAATAAAATATAATTTAATCAATAAGGACTTTACTTTATTCTGATGAAGTTCTTTTAGATGTCAAGTATAAACACATGCGCACCACATATATATAATGTACACATTTCGTGATTGACAGCGTGTTATGTAAAATTAAGCGCTTATCTACATATGATTAACAGAATGGTTTGCATTAAATTCATTAAAGTTTTTTCTCCTATAGAAGTATGTTTGCCAAATTTTTTGACTGACAGAACATCGAAACTCTCATTCACAAGTTCACCGCTTTGACCAAATTAATTCATCTAATCATGCAAATTAAATATTTTAATGTTTGTTGTGCATTAAATATTGGTTCTGTTATTTGCCTAATTCATCTGTCTTTTTTTATGTCCGAGACGATGACATTTATGAAAAGAAAAAACACAAGCTAGATTTTATTTATGAAACTATTTTAAAATAGATGAATCACATAAGGTATCATAGATTTTGTAAGACTTTATTGTTAATAGGAAATAACTTCTACTAAGTTTGATAATGGCGTTCCATTGTAGAAATAAAACAAGATATCTTTTAGCCGTCAGTGTTTAGTTTTAAACATTTTGTTACAATTATGGAAAGGAATTTTCTGAATTCCGATTACCGAATTTCGCTGCTTATAGGACACGTTTTTATTCCTATAAAATATCTCGTAAAACCACGCTTACAATTTGGTATTTCTCGGTCTGTGATGAATTTGGCATGGTTAGTTAGGTTTTCATACCAAAATATGCTATTCAGTGGGGAAAATTGGAGATAGTGGGGAGGGATGTGAACCACAAGGAAAAAGTCTTATGCACCGGGGGTGGAGTCTTATAAGCAGCGAAATAATTTGCAAAAATAAAAATAAAACAAACAAAAATCCTATATAGTCTGCCCAGTGAGAATCGATCTCTTGTGTAGTAGGCTAGTTGTTTAATTAATTCGACTTGGTATATTTCAGTCTTATGACTACTGTTTGGTTAAATGATATTTGAATATTGTGGAAATAAATCTAATTGCTAGGAAACGGTGAAATTTATCTATGTTATCTATATAGCCAATAAAAACGAAGGAGATTAAGCATATGTGAAATTAATCGATTTTTGAAATGGATACGTATATTTCTATTTCTATTTCTAGACAGAGGTATGAATTGTGACGTCTGATAATGATTGTACATAAGGATAACATATAGATTGAAACATATATTTAATCCGATTATTCAAAACCTTGCACATTCTGGCATGTATGATTTCTATATAATCATGAAAGATTCATTTTTCTCCTTTGGGATCTATGAAAGCATCCGGTATTACTGTAGTAATTATTAAAGACACCTGGAAAGGTTTAGAGCCTCTATTTTTAGAGATAGGTGAAGCGCATTCCAAGGGATAGATCTTTAGTTCAAAGGCTGTAATTTTGAAGAACATGGGATCTCACTAAGAAGAGAATTGAAACGTAAAGCCCGTTTTCTTTAATAACAGCAGGAAGTTTTCATATTTTATTACCCATATCGTTTAAGCTATTCAGGCCTTTAGTACAAGAAGGTACTTTCCGTTATGTATACGAAAATCAGTTAAGTGTGATTGCTTGCATGTTAAGGTAGATAATTTTAGCTTCCTTTAAAAAAAATAATGGTTTATCTCAAATAGATGAAAAGTTAAGGCATTTCGAAAGTCGACAAAATTTAAACACGATTTTTTCATTTTTTTTAAATTTTGAGGCGGAAAGTACCTTCTAATTCCAAACGCCTCAATTTTTTTTAATCGTTTCACCCCAAACAAGGCGGTACTGCCAGTGATGCGCAGGGGGGCTACATAAAAGCAAAAGTTTAGACAAGAGGAGAGTGAAAGGAAAGACAGACCAGTTACAGTGGGTGTCCGAGACAGGGCAACAGAAGGAGAGAAAAACAGATGTGAAGACAATTGCGAAGACAGAGAGAAAGGAAAAGAAAAAGATAGAACAAGATATACAGGGTGATGTAGAAACAACTGGAGTCAAGTAGATAAGAGATGGGTATTGACCTTGCATTTAAATACCTGGAGGTTGTAGCCGTCAGGAAAGCAAGTATACGGAAGGGAGTTCCACAGGCGGACACTTTTATGGAAATTACGGCTTATAATATTGTATCAGTTCTGGTATCTGTTTATTAAATTCTAAATTTAAGCATTCAAAAAATTTGCCTTGTGGTGGCACTTACTAATGGATTCCCTTCTAAGATTCAGTAGCCGGTGTTGGTGGGGGTATTTTAATATTGTAGTAACAGTAAACATAGACAGCACCTATCACAAAAATTCCTCGGAATATGGGCTGAACCTATTAGTTTCCAGGTAATTTCAGGATCCAGCCCTTCTTCTTTTATTTTCCAGAAGCTCGTGAAAGGGCTGTCTGGTACCTCTAACCGGGGTTCGAAAAAGAGTACCTGTGGTTATACAGTCTTTGTTTGAAAGGACCGGCGGACATACAAATATAGGCCCGGAAGTCGTTTTATATATATATAAATGTTGGACAATTTTGTCTTTATTCTCACTTAAAATTAAAGCGAAATAACGATGTTAAGAACAGCTCATGATGATGTGGTTTCCGGTTTTCTCTTCCAATCTTCACTTTTTTTTCAATTGGAGTAGATAGATTAAACTATCGCCCGGTTCACACTCCACCCACGTCTATTGAACACTCAGTTCCATTCAGATTTCATTCAGTATTTGGTAGTTACAAATATTAGCCTGCTGCAGTCGAAAGTCGCAAGTTCGCAGCAGCTAGAAAGGATCTAAATCATATGAGTATAATTGTGCCTTGCGGAGCAATGGGGAACTGGAAATCGGAGAGCCGAGTTCGAATTCCAGTTGAATTCGTTGCATTCACTTATGCGCAAATACCCTTGAGAAAAGTATTAATCCATCTCTTCTCTCTCCAGCTATAGATTGACTATTAGAATAGATAGGGTTCTATAGTCTAGTACTGAAAGAAATGGCAACTTACTACGGAAAAATCTTCTGCTTAGTCAGTCATGTATCGAAAGAAACATGATCGTCCAAGCGTGCATCAAGTATGCCACTTAACTGAATGAATGATAAATGATCTTGCATATAAGTTAGTGAACCACTGCTTCGTGGTCATTACATTTACTTAATTTTATTCTGTACTTGATTTAAATCTAAAGAAGCAACACAACTTACATCGAATATTACAGCAAAGCAATTGTACTGTTGATCTGCTTATCATAATCTGTTTACTATTATTTGTAGTCTTTATATTTTTATCATAGTTATAGACATAATCTTGTTAAGCATTATTTGCGTAACTTGATATTATTATTATTTGAGAAATAATAATGTAATCATTATTTCCGCATCTTGGTCTTTTTAACATTATTTTAATATTTTGATAATTTCAAAAATGTTTTAATATTTGATATTTTATTTTGAGCATCTGGATTCTTTTTTGGTATGTTTTGATCTTGATAACTTTATTATTATTTGCGCATCTTGACATCTTTATTTCAGTAAATAAAAAGTTTTAGAAAAGTTCACTTCACCATTTCGTGCGTATCTTGATATTTTTATCATTAACACTTAATACCTTTAAAATTATTTAAGCGTTTTGACATTTTTATCCTTATTTGAACATTTTCATGTTTTCATATTTATTTGAGATACTTGATCAGTTTATCATTATTTTAGATTCTTGATATTAGCATTATTTGATATTTTTATAATTATTTGAACATCTTCATATTTTTATCATTTGAACATTTTGTTACTATTATTTGAGAATCTTCATTAGCTTTATCATTATTTGATCATCTTGATAATTTTATCATTGTTTGAACTTCTTCATCTTTTTACAATTATTTGTGCATCTAGATATTTTTTATTGTATTTACAGGTATATACATGATATAGAAGGATATTTATATGAATTAACGATTACTGCAATTATCCAGGATATCGAAATAACTGTCTATTTCTAGTTTCAGGTTCGGTCTCTTAGTCATTAGATAATGAATGTAGTAAATAATTTTAATTGTTAATTTAAATGGGAGCTATCTGCTTAATGTTGTGATAATAATTGTACCGAAAAAACAGCTTTGTTATAGTTATATTATAAAAACATAACAAAATATTGCTCTCTCTCTCTCTCTCTCTCTCTCTCTCTCTCTATATATATATATATATATATATATATATGTATATCAGTATATATATATATATATATGTATATCAGTATATATATATATATATATATATATATATATATATATATTTTAATTCAGATACTTCAATCCAAAGGAAAAAAGCAGGAAGGTAAATTCCAAAAAACCCGATCCTAATTAATATTAAAAATTTATTTTAATATTAAAAAATGATACAGGAAGAGAGCTCCATGTAATAAAATATTACAGAGCAAATAATCCTTTTTTAATATATATATATATATATATATATATAACATTCAGTTAGATATGTTATCTCTATCACTGATATTGAGCGCTTTCATATAAGTACCGCCCATATATATATATAAATAATATAACAAATTGCACATACACACATATATATATATATATTTATATTTATATACATACCCATTTCACACACAGACACACACTCACACACACACATACATATAACGTTTATATATATGTAATATTTATATCTATCAGTCTGCACTCCTACACACAGACACACACGCACACACACACACACACACACACACACAGACACACACACACACATATATATATATATATATATATATATATATATATGGAGATAGATATATTTAGAATACATCTACCATAAAAAATGAAGAAGATATTTTGCAACATATATATATATGATTCTATACTATATGTAGCATTGTTTGATGCCTTTTTTTCATAATGTCGAGAATTTCATGTCATTATCTTCATATCTTTTTTCTCTACCTTTCTATACTAATCTAAATTTGGCACATTTCAACATTCATCTGTGCAGAATGATGAAAGATGGGCCGTAACGTTTTATTGACGCTGCTGTAAAAAGTTGGCCGTCTTCGCTGGTGCAAATTTTTACGAGCTTGGCATTCATACATTTTTTTATAGATTACGTAAATGCAGAGCTAATGTTGGTGACTACGTAGATAAAGAGCTGAAAATTGGTCTAACATTGTTATTGTCTTTCTTGTAACAGTTTAGTTTCCGTAGAAATAATATGAGCATTTACTGTATATGTCTCGCAGTTTACAGTATGTAAAATTCATAGTTCGAAACATGACTTTTTCTAGAACTCAAATGTGCAGTGTCATGCGAGTCAGTGTGGTCATTCGCCGAAACAAAAAGAAAAAAGAAAAAAAGAAATAAGAAAAAATCAGTACAATCTTTGTGCTTCAGGTTTTTACGTCTATTACCCAATTTGCCAGTTCTACAAGGTTAATCCATCCATATTCAATACGTACTCTGTTGTTAAGAAGAATATTCTACAGCTTCTTTGCAAGAACCTCTCATGAGAGGAACAGTGTCCCGCGTGGGTACGTGCCTAAACATTACAATTTTATTCTCTTTATATTCAGTGTCAATCGTTATCCGTTCTTTATATTCTCATACTCATTACTTCTTACTGCCTCCGCTTGCCTTCATATCACATACTTCATTCAGTAAACCTCTACCTTGAGTGGCTGCTAGAACTTGTATTGGATGAACATTAGTATATAAAAACATAGTAGCAACAGTGAAACAAAATCCGTAGGCATAGTTCGCAAGGCTCACCTACTAGTTATCGTTATGCGACTAATGCACTGTGCATATCTGAATTGTACTTACACATAATTTTTGGCAGTTAAATGTTGTATGTTAAAATACTTATGTAATAATAATAATAATAATAATAATAATAATAATAATAATAATAATAATAATAAAAAAGACGAACGTATCAACTTATAGTTCGTATTAATAATATTCCAAAGGAAAACACGGAAACACGAGATTAGTGAGATTACAATACTAGCGAATATCGTAGTTTAGGGCAACACTCGGTACGACTCCTGTGCGACTCTAGTGTCTCGCTTCCGAATATTTTTATAGTCAATGGAGAAGTCCATGTTCAACACTTTAGTGTAACGAAGATCGGTCGTCTTGCTACACAACAAGAAATAATAGTAATAAAATGAAGAATAAATATGAAATCAACAATAAAAGTGAGCCTGCACAGAACAAATATAACAGATTTTGCTGTCGTCGCACATTTAGCATAAATAAATTTGCCATTGGTTTCAAGTCAAGGTGAAAATATTCCATTTCAATTCTATAACTAAAAAATAAAGATTAACTGGTATAACCAAGTCATTTCCATAAAATCGTTGAGATGATTTTGCAAGTATTTCTTATGTGAATATCAAATCATAGGATATGTTAAGCATATCTAATATAATCAGCTGTTGTCTTAGTGGAAATGATTTATGAGTTCTCAACGCATACTCTTAGCCCATTTTTTTCATTACAATGTATTCTATTTAAAAAGCACACAAACGAATATATATATATATATATATATATATATATATATATATATATATATATATATATACGCACAAGATGCAATAGATAGATTCTCGCCTAAATTAAGCAAAAATGAAGATAATGCTGACACCACATTTTAACAGATATATTTACGAATATTAATTAAAAATATTTGAAGTACTAAAGAGTAAATTTATCCAATAAAATAGCGATTGCCTTCAACCACGACCTCCAAACAATTTAGGAAGCTCCTGCAACTCACCTAAGCGATCTCGTTGTTTTATTTTTGTAAATGCTGCCACAATCCTTGCCTTCAGTTAATCTCTGATCATGCAAGTTTTTTTCGTTTCACGCTCAACTGCGCCCCACGTATAATAATGAAGGTGTTTCAGTATGTGGAAATAAGTGGCCCGAGCTAAGGGGTGATTTTCTCGAAGAAATTGTTTGACTGCCATGACATGATTCTTCAGATTGTGTGGCATGGTGCAAACACCTGTTGCCAGACATAGAATCTTCCAGTAGTCACCCTCTTGACTTACGGCAGCACTATCTCCTCAAGGCGCTTAAGGTAAGCCTCCGTGTTGAGTCTGAGTCCCTGTGCCAAAATGAATGCAGGCATAACGATTGCATCACTATCAATCTCCCGAAACCCCCTGATATTGACTGAAGATATCATCTAGCTCTTTTCCTATTCTCAGCACTTGCCTCAGTTTGACACTTAAACACTCTGATGGTCTGGATACATAGCCTTCTTATTGAAGCTTCCGTTGCGAATGCTAAGGATTACAACTTGCCGTTTCTAAATTTCTGGCGGAGTGAATTACGCCATGGTGCTCTTCTTCTCTCAGACGGTGGCCAACTGACCCTTTTATACTGTGCACTCGACTAAATTAAAAACAGATAACTATATATATATATATATATATATATATATATATATTTTTAATCATATCACCCCGAGCAAGGCGGTAACGCTACTGATGTGCAGGGGGCTACGTAAGAGTGAAAAGATTAGAAAAGAGAAGGCCTGAAACCACACAATAGTTTAGTCTATCTATTCCAATTGAAAAGAAAAGAAAATGAATAAATAAATAAATAAATAAAAAAGAAGAAGAAGAAAAAAAGAAAAGTGAAAAGATTAGAAAAGAGAAAGACGGAAACCACATCCTAAACAGGGAACAAGGGATGAGCCTCTACACCTGTTCAATAGACGAGGGTGGAGTGTGAACCGGGCGATAGATAGATCTATCTACTCCAATTATATATATATATATATATATATATATATATATATATATATATCAATTGTTGGTTGGTTCACTGTGTTTTTCCATACATTTTTCTCCTTAAAACCCATCTTCTACATTTATAAATTTATCATTTGTCCTCCGCACATTAAATATTTTATATTTATATTTTGTCGAAAACCTCGAGTTACGGAACACCTTCTATATATCTGTAGAGTCTCGACTAAATGTAACGTATCTGTAATGTTTTCGGCCTTTACCTGATATCTCAATTTCAGTTACTTTCCTTTACACAGCGGTAACTTGTCTTGTCTCTGATGTTTCTATAATTATATCCATGGAAGTAATTCTAATGAACTTTCACCTTCTGGTATCTTGACAACATGAATTTATGCGCATGTCTAGATTGGATACTAAATCTCATCGCTTTACTGTTGAACTATCCAGATGTAACTGTAAGTTCTATTCTAATTGTATCTTGTAGTTTTTTACCTGTGAATCTATTTCTCAATTTCAAAATTTACATGTAACGTCAATTGCTATCGTCTGTCTTTCCGGAACCTGTTTTTTTATTGTTATTTTCTTATCTCGTTTTCTTCTACGCTCAATAAGCCCCTTGCGACCTCGCAGTATTATCGCCTTGCTTGGAGTGAAATCGATTAAGTTATACATACACACAAACACGCACGCACGCACATATATATATTATGCTTTTTAATGACATTAATTTTGTTTTTCTATGAGTTAAAGTGTATGCCATTAGCTGATTAAACATTCATAAGTTATGTGTGATCCGCGTGTTACATGCGAAATAGAATACTTTTAGATAAAGTTTCATCCTATGTAGTATATTCATTTTTGAATTACAGTGTGATTTAAACCGACATAAATAACCTAATGTTAATCATGGATTTCTCACGACTAAACATTAAATCCTGGGATTTGAGAAACTGCAATTCGACTCATAGAATCTACTAAGTTCAGATGTATGATATTTTTGATTTTGATGATTGCACAGTATAGTAGGGTCAGTTGGGCACCGTCTGTGAGAAAAAGAACATCAATACAAAATTCATTCCATCAGAAATTTGGAAATGTTCTATTGTACTGCTGGTCATTCATGCCGGAAGCTCCATACGAATATTTTTGATGGTTTAGGTGTTAATCCGAAGACGGTGCACAAGATTGGGAAAGCGCTGTATGAGTCTAATGGTGATAACCAAGCAGTTTGAAGTCATCGTTATGCCGCCATTCATCTTTGCACGGGGCCTCAGTCTCAACACGAAGACGTATATCAAATGCCTTGAGGAAGTAGTGCTACGTGGGTCAAGTGGGTGGCTGTTAGGAGACATTATGTCTTGCAATAGGACTCTCCACCATGCCACTGAAGCAGGAAAACCCAATAATGACTCTCAGAAAATTTCTGTGATCACATCATCCTTTACATATGCCCATATAACTTCACAGACTGCATACCTCTCAATTATTATGTATGGGGCGCAGTTGAGCAAACGACCAACAAAACTCCTTGTAGCATCAGAAATGAACTGATGGCAAAGATTATGGCAGCATTACCCAACTTAAACAAGGAATCCGTCCAGGAGTCTTGCAGGAGATTCCGAGGATGGGATTGACACCAGTGTCAATTTTATTGAATAAATTTACTCTATCGTGTTTATTTAATTTTTCTAAACGCATTTCTTAAAATGAGATATTCGTGTTATTTTTATTTCGACGACAATTTATACATGTGTATCTGGATACATAGCCTTACCATTCTTATTCAGTTTCACTATACATTTAAAAATTCTTTATGGCTTTATCTATCCTACATTGTGACAACAGTTTATAAACCACAAAACGTGAAATGTAACAGCCTGGACGCAGTTTTATCGGAGATGGTTTAGCAATTTCTACACATTTACGCTTTAGCAAATTGTTTTCTCTTTTAATTAAACCAGCATTTCTAAATCAAAATTATGGCCAGACTCATTAAGGCGAGCCACTAATGCATTGAATATGGTGTTTGTAATAATCACCTATGCTATGTATCCAGACACGCCAGGCACATAAAAAATATCAAAAATTGTTAAAACTAGAAACGTTTAACTCAAAAATTGAAATTTAAGTTTTTCACTTCTTGAACTTTCCTCCTTAGTCCCCAGTTAGCATAGATCAGTCTAGTCTCCCTGAAAGCAAAACACTGCGTCTCCTCGACTTATCTTTCACAACAGACCTCAAGTAGAATGACTATATAGAATCCTTAGCTAAATCCGCTGCTATGAAAGTCGGTTCTCTGTGTAGGGCCAGGAAGTTTGTTTTTTTTTCCGCCTGAAACAATCTTGCACATATATAAATCTACCATCCGCCCGCGCATTGAATACTGCTGCCATATCTGGTCGGGTGCTCCTGCTATCCACCGTGACAAAATCTAAAGGAGAATTTGTAATGTGATAGATCCCGACTTGGCAGCTCAAATACAGTCACTTTCTCACCGGCGCAATGTGTCTTCCCTGTGTCTCTTCTACAAATACTTTCACTGCTTCTGCTCCGATGAACTTAGCTCACTGGTGCCCCCTATATATAAATTTACTCGAGCCACAAGATTAGCAACTAGGTCCCACCCTCTTACCCGATAAACCAAAAGTTGTAAACGCAAATTCTACTCCACCAGCTTCTTTTCTCGCACTTCCTGCATGTGGAATTCCCTTCCACTTACTTGCTTCCCGACAGCAACAATCTCCAAGAATTTAAATGTAATGTCAATAGCCATCTCCTATCTCACTAACCTGCAACCTCTCTCTCATGCTCCTTTCTCCATCCACTTCACTCTCATCAGCATCTCATCCTTCTCTTACCCATTTCATGACACCTCCCCTATAACTTGTCACTATTTCTCATAACTTTCCTCCTATGTAACCCCTTGAAAAATAGTGGCAGTAAAATGCCTTGCTTGGGGCGATATGATTAAAAAAATTATAACTGACGTTCACATTATTTAGTTATAGAACAAAAACCCGTTATATATAATTTTTTGCTTTTTGAATCTTTGCAGGATTTTATTTTGTAAATTGAAAGACGCTCATAAATATATGTCAGGTTAGGTAAGTTATGGTAGACTATAAGGGACATAATCCAATGTCTAATAAACGAAAGTCAGTAAGCGTTAAAAAACTCACGTTACATCTTTCTGACAATTATAACTGATTTAAACATACACGGAAACCAAACCCTATCCGTAACATACTCTTAGAAAATTTAACTACAATAGCGCCATTCACATGTAAAAAAGGGATAAAGATAAGGGAAAAATTAATAATAAAACGAAAAAGCCATCACTTAATAGCATCAACTATGATCACCGCCACAATGTGCTGACTGTGTTTTGGAGAATAAAAAACATTCCATAACTGAAGAAAAAAAATAATCGCATTCAATTAACAATAAAAATTAAAGACATCCTTGATAACGGCTAATAGAATAGCCCAAAACACCTTAGGTATATAGAAACTTTGCACAGTTTTTGCACACTTTGTGTCCAGAAAAAACACTTATGCAAACACGAGAAAAATTGAGTAAAAAGCTTAATGGCAGTAACTTGTAAGTTAATTAAACTTTGGACACCTCAAGTTGGTGTAATGGTTAGCAAGCTTGTATCGCTCAAATTATTACAGTTGAGTAGTGAGTTCAATCCTCACTGGGTGTCCCATATTTTTGGCCTTGTGGTATATCTATGCTACGCATAGAAAATCACCACCTTTAATTAAACTTATATAATTCTGCACCAATACATAATTATATATTGATTTGTTCATCAGTGTTGATTCCCATGTCAACCATATATGTGTGTGTGTGTGTGTGTGTTACCTTTATGTTCACCCTTTACAAGGCCCGAGAATGGAAGATAACGGTTAACCCTAGTTTTGAAGTGGTTAAGATTATGATGATCGGGGAAACATTATGTTGGGAGTCGGTTTTACATGGAAGTGGTTTGCAAGAAGCGGCTTCTCGAGAAGAACTTACTTCTCACCGATGGAATACGGAGGTAACGTGGGTTATCTGCTAAAGTGGCATGACGTGTTCTTGCCTTGAATGTTTGATTTGTCCGAGCACTATTCCTGGAAGTAACAGTAGAGCAGAAACAGGTTTACTACAACCCCCTGTGGGAGAGCGGGTAGAGAATAATTCATCACCCACAAGGTCTCGAAAACGTTTTTGAAGAAGGCTGGAGAATGAAGTCTGTGCATCTCCCGCCCAAATGTCACAACAGTCATCCATTTTTGGCTTGATTTAGCTATTGTAAAGCTAGAGGATAGCAGGTGAAGTACTTACTGGAGCGGTACGTGAAGCTAACCATTTTACCTGCATCCTTAATTAAGAGTTGTATGTACGCGTTGCATTTGAGATCGGTTGTAATTTTGAGGCCTAATAGTTTTTCACGGCACAGTGCTTCCTCGAGAGAACATATGTTCATCCTGATTGGTGGTAGTTCGGAGTTAGATCGGCGATCATGGAATGTTTGGTCTTCGGGTAATTGAATTTAATCAGTCATTTTTACATCGTTGAAAAAGAGATCAGTCGTCAATCTTTGACTATTGAGCGATTTAGAGATATATCCATATATAGTTGCGTAATAGGCATATATGTTCACAAATGATTTGAGTATATTATTTTTAGATCGTTTATGTAGATCAAAAAGAGCGTTGGTCCGAGGAGTGACTCCTGAGAACTGGTCATTAATGACTACTTTCAAGGATCTACTTGTTAGGAAGTATTTTATGATCGCGAAGACCTTTCCGGTGATTCCATAACTGGAGAATTTGTATTGCAAACTCTTGTACCACACTCAGTCGACACCTTTAAAATAATTATTGTTATGTTCCTTGAGGTGTCGTCGAGTGCCTCAATGATAATGTGAGTGATGGTAGTTAAGACGTCGGTAGTGGATCGAAACCCATAGTGCTCGTCACTGAAAAGTTTGTCTATTCTAGGTGATTGAAGAACTTCTTAATTGTTATAGCCTCAAAAAGCTTACTGATTATTCTGAGGTGACTAATAGGTTTTTACTGGGAGGGGGAAGGTCGCACGTCTGTGTTCTTGAAAACCGGCTATAAGTTAGACACATTCAACATGATTGGGAAGGATTTCTCATTCAAGTAGTGGTTGAATAACTTCTCTAGGATTGTGGATAATTCCAGGCTGATATTCTTAAGGACAACCACTGGAATTTTGTCTGGACCAGTGGCTTTCTTAGGGTCAAGGATTTGATAAATTTTGAAACTTCACATGCTGAGATTTTTCACATTGGGACGTGGAAAGTTAGGGAGAGGACTGTCTTTGTCATTTAAATTTGAGTTAGATGTAAAGATCTAGTCTGTTGAGAAAGATGTAATCTGGGAGCTATTAATAATTGTGAGCACATCCGTTTTAGCTCTGTTCATGATTTGGTTGGTGATGTTTCAAAATTCACCGGATTCAATTCGTTTCTATTTGATGTGATATGGTTGCAGTGCTTTCAGGGATGAACCAGGGCTGACCATTTGGTTTTTGCTGGAATTTGTTTGTATAAAACTCTCCATTCCAGAAAGGATTCAATCAATGAAAAGTGCAGCAGTTTTGAAGAAGTTGGGAAGAAGAGCTTCCATCATGAAGGATCGAAAGCTGTTCCAGTTTGCCTTCGAATAGCGAAAAATCGTTGTATGGAACGGTACATTCAGTTTGTCATTAATCTGGACACTGATTAGGGAATTGTCTAACGTGCCTGGAAGAGGAAAACGTTTGTTAAGCATTCATCAGAGTAGGAGGTTAGAAAGAGGTCGAGGAGATTTGCGTGATGTCCTGTCGTGGCCTGGAAAAGTTTAGGTTCTTCGATGATCTCGGTTAGTTCATAAGAAATGTCTTCAATATTTGGCTTTATCGTGCTTCTTTTTGAGTGGACTAACCATAATTTATCGTGGATATTAACATCACCGCAGATATGAAATCTATCTAAGAGAAATTGAGTGAGAATATTATCAATTTTCTCAGATATTCAGTTAAAGGTTACTGTCTCTTTGTTCTGAGAGCGATAAAGAGCAAAGACGAATGTGGTACGATGAATAAGTGCCATACGGAAGCACATATACGAAAGATCAAATTCCTAGTTTTTTCCGTCCCTGGCACAGGAAAACTCGTCCTTGATGTAGGCTCTTAATGTACCGTTCTATACAACGAGGATTCAGGCGATCGCATTTAGCTATAAGAGGTGTGTAGCCCGGGACTGAGTTCCACTCATATGCATGAAACGTTAATAAAAGTAACAGAGCTGTTTTTAAATGAAAAAGATGGTGTCCCACTTCTGGAAAGTTGGAGCGTAGACCCTCTTACGTTAATGTAGAAGATGGTGTACATGGCGTCTATATTGTTTTTTTTTTTGTTTTTTTTGAGGTTCAGTTTGCTAGTTTTATTCATTTTCATTTTGATTGGTTTCATGTGTGTATCGGTTGGTGGAAGACTAGTAGGAGTGAAATAGACACTCCAACCTGAATTTAATGTATAAGAAACCTGTACAGAATCGTCCAGAGATACTCTTCTTCATGGCATCGAGAAGACATATTGAAGACAACTGGACGGTCCAGAAACCATTCACAAATTGGCAGTACAATAGTTTTAATAATATATACCTGTTGATAGGATATCCTCCTTCAAAGTTACTCGAATGCTTGGATCTCTGAGTATGAGGGAGATAACGCCAAAACCCGAGAAAACGTCTACCACCAGCACACTTAATGAAGGGACAATCAACTCAGGAAAAAAGATACATGCCTTATTCTTCAAGTAGACATGTCGGTTCTGTTCAACAGTAAAGGCAACAGAACTACTCCTTAGGCAAGAAACATCGTACTGGCCCGAGACTTAAAGTTACCAAGATATGCTCGCTTATGTACGTGAAACCTAAAAAACCCACTGGAAGAAGTGGGCAACGAGGGTTGTTCGGGGTTGCATGTGCCCCATATGAGTTGGTATAGTAGATAGTTACAAGGGTGGGGGCATGCAATGGACGAGTTATGTATTAGGAAAAAGGAAAAAACAATCAGGCTTTGAAGGGGGAAATATTATGGATGGGGGGGGGAGGTTATCGACACGGCGTGTGAAAAAGCTACAAAATTTTAACTTTGTATGAGTCCAAATATCCACTTTTTGCATAGTCGACATACGCTATCGCTCATTATGCCACGCTGGATAAAGTTCGATTAAATGTAAGAACCTTGAGAATTAACCATAAATTAATGATCAATGCAGATTTTGGCATGCGTATATATACGCGGAAGGAAAAAATGGTTGAAAAAAAAAATCACATGAACATCAGACAAAGCGATTTGCACCTAGCCAGTACGTAGCCCAAGGAAAAAAAAAACCGAGACGAGTAATCAATAACAAAAAAGCGCTCAATACGTAAGTAGAGCAGAATAAGTAAATTAACCTAGTGAGCCAACAAGCCTACCAAGGTTTCACCTAAATGGATCGTCAGGGAAGGTTTACTATATATATATATATATATATATATACACACATTCGTACAGTAGAAAATATGACCAGAAAATTTAAAACAAGGAAAATAAAAAATAGTAATAAATAAAATAAATGCACAGGGTAAGATGAAAGAAAAAATAAAAATTCCGAGAAGTGATTAAATTTACCAACATACATTAAGACAAGCAAAGTATTCTGGTGGGTTCTTGAGCGAATATATACAGATAGATATGCAAATGAAGAAATATGTATATATTATATTTATAGACGGGTATTAACTGATCGAACTAGATAAAGCTACATGGATTGGATCGAGAATGTTTTTTCTTTCTCCCACATATGTGTATGCATGTGTGTGTGTGTGTGTGTGTGTGTGTGTGTGTGTGTGTGTGTAGGAATGAGTTGTTGGTTTATATTGTGTATGAGTCTCCAGTCTTATTTATAACTACATACATAAAAATGAAATCGAGAGGGTTAATTTAACTGATATTACAAAGAAAATACATTCTGTTGATCTATCTATCTATCTATCTATCTATCTATCTATCTATCTATCTATCTATCTATCTGCTTGTTCCGACATGTTTTATGTTTGAACACGATATTAGAATTTTATGAAAGTCACACAAGCAACTAAACCCTCCCCCTATATATATATATATATATATATATATATATATATATATATATATATATATAAAAATGAAATTTTGTAAGAAAACCAGTGTTCTCGCTGGCGTGGTTTCGCAGACTGAATTAAACTTTCCGTTCTATGTCTATTCTAAAACGGTCTCATATATATTGTCTGACATCCATTACTGGGTTATCTGCTTGTGTGGCATGGTGCAGAGTTCTATTATCAGGCACAGGGTCTTCCGGCAGCTACTTTGTTGACTTAGGGCAGCACTACCTCGTCAATTCAATTGATGTAGGTCACCTAGTTGATTCCTGCTGGAAAATGAATGGAGACAAATAATACCATATATATATATATATATATATATATATATATATATATATATATATATATATATATATATAGTAATATTGTTTCTTTTACATGTGTAAATTCAAAAGTAGGTTTAATGTTGTTTACCTAGTGATTTAGCGTTATGCGTATTTATTTCAAATACCGTATACCAAAATCATGGAGACTTTTTCAATTTTAATGATGCCTACGAATTCATTCATATAAAACTAAATTACTAGATCTCGTAAATAAATTAAAAGCAGGGTCTACTATTTTCTAGAACCCCGTCACCATGCACACACATATACATATATACATTTGTCAAAGTTGCATTAGAATTTAGTTATGGGTAAATTAACTACAGTAAATTTTTAAAATGTATGCAAATTTCAACAGAGGAATGCAGAGGTACATGTAGTGCATATATATATATATATATATATATATATATATATATATATATATATATATAATTTATAACATGAATATGGTATAATATCACTACAAATATAGCTATTTAGTTTCGACACTACTTGTGTCTTAACAAGTGATGATGTTTATTTCAAGTTGAATGAGCTCTTTATTAAGAATAGTGTTTTTTTGGATATGGTGTGAGTTTGTAACCCTGGGTTTCAGGCTCTTGCGATCGTCAGACAAACTGATTCTGAATATGTCAGCTCTATCACTGATATTGAGCGCTTTTAAATAAGGACCACGCATATATAATATATAAATAATATAATATATATAACAAATTGCATATATATATATATATATATATATATATATATATATATATATATATATATATATATATAATTACATGCACATTTCAAATATATATATATGTATACATAGGGTCTAATGGGTGAATAGTCGCCATTTTACATTTTTAATTTCGGACAACCTCGTTGCACGTTTAACTTTTTTGTCGACTGTATAGTATAATAGGGTCAATAGCGCACCGTCTGTGAAAAAAAGAGGAGCACCATGATGCAATTTACTCTACCAGAAATTTAGAAATGGCATTCTGTACTGGGCTTGCGGGAAGCTCCAATAAGTACAATTCAGATTTCCTGGGTGTCAATGTGAGGACAGTGCAGAGGATTTGGAAAGAGTTGGATGAGTCTAATGATGCTTAGGAAGGTTTTATGAAGAGATCACTTATGTTATGTCTCCATTCATCTTCCCACAAGGCCTCAGACTCAACAAGGAGACCTACATCAATTGCATTGACGAGGTAGTGCTGCCCTAAGTCAAGAGAGTGTGTCTACTGGAACACCCTATGCTTGCTAGTAGAACTCTACCCCATGCCATACAAGCAGGAGAATCTAGTAATGGCTGTCAGACAATTTCTGTTACCACACCTCTCCCTACATCTGGTCACCTAACTCCTCAGACTTTAACACTCTTTATTATTACTTGTAGGTCGCAATTGAGCGAGCGACCAAAAGCACTCCTTGTACCACCATAGATTAATTGAGGGTAAGGATTATGCCAACATTCTTCAGCTTAAACATCGAAAATGTCGAGAAGAGTTTCAAGAAATTCTGAAGTCTTGTGGAAGATGCGGTTGAAGTCAATGGTGATTTTATTGAATAAATTTACTCTTTAGTATTTCTAGATACTTTTGTATAATTTTGTAAAGATATCTATTTAAATGAGATGTCAGTGTTATTTTCATTTGTGCGTAATTTAGACGATATTTTAACCATCGCACTCTGTATATATATATGTGTGCGTGTATGTATGTGTGTGTGTGTGTGTGTGTGCGTGTGTGTGTGTGTGTGTGTGAATGTGTAGAAGAGTGGGATTTCAAGCAAAGTGTTAAGGCCAGTCTGAGTCGAATATGTCGTAGCAAATAGCATGCTGCTATGTCGAAGTTTACCCGCAAGGTGTAGGGGGGAAAACAAAGACGAAAATGTTTTTAAATATTACGATTTTCTCAGATCCAATTAGATGGGGCACAAGGTCGCTTGTATGGAATACCGAGTGAGAATCGATCTCACACCTCATTCGTAATTGTTCCCGCGGGACACACTAGCTAAATAAAAAGAAATAAAGTATTGAAAGGAAAAAGAATGATTTTAAAATTTATGTCAAAATGTTTGCAGAAACACTTTTTGCTTGAAATTGTTTTAATTACATTTAAATTTTTTTATTTTCATCTATCAGAAGTTAATTTATATCTCATTTGTCGCTGAAATTATGAAATGTTTCCTCCTTTTTTCTTCCTTTTCTTTTTTTTTTCAGTATTCAGTATTCTTCAGAAATTGTATAAAACAAATAAGAATAAGAAATAAAGAACAAGCTGTAGTATTTATTTTGATATGAGAGATCGTAAAAATAAGTGATTACCAACTGATTCAGTTATTTATAAGTGACGTGATTTTTTTATACTCGACTCACACACGGGAACTTCTTGTTGATGTTTTCATTTTATTATATTTTATATCTGAATTCTTTTTACAAACCGTCATTTCATTTCACCAAATATAGCCGCGAAACTTAAGCCGAATAATTTTCTTATCCTGAATTCTATTACTGATTACTTATAAATTTTTGCAGCGTGAAAATTTAGCCTGAAGACATCTAACGGAATATGGGGGTCACAAAAAAAAAAAAATTGAGTTCTCTAATGACTCATGCATCCATATGTGGGGATACGTTTGATTGCGTATGTGGTTATTGGGTGCAACCTGTGTTGCCGTTCTTCAGAGGTTTACAGTGTCCTGCACAGATGAAATATATCATATACCTGATCAATGAAACAACAGCTCAAGCAAGTTTGGGAAGACGTATAAGTTAGGTAATATTTAAAAAAAAACAACTTACGCCAACGCAACCACCAACTCTTCCCTCAACAACCCTGAAACATTCTACAAGTTTTGTTTACGGGTAGAGTCAGCTAAATTACTCCTCCTCCAATATTTTCTAATCACTGTTAATGGGAAGAGGCACACAATTATGTCCCGCCTAGAAGACACGTTTTTCTTTTCTTTTCTTTTCCTTTTCTTTTTTTCTTCTCTTTCCCGAATTTCGAACACCCACGCAGATTTTAAAATGACACACTGACCAACGCATTTCATGCTAATACACAGGTACGAAGACACACAAACGCACAAACGATTCTTAGGCGGATGTCCACAGCGTAAAACGCAAACAGACACACAATATTTTCTGAATCAATTTTCTTCTATGTGGCGTGCCTTTTAAAGACGTTGGCGATCATAGCTCTCCACAAGCTCCTATCCCGCGTGACCTTTATCAGCGTTTCTACCTTTTCATATACCAAACAAAATATCAGAAAGAAATGTATCTTTATCTAGAGAAGGCGGGTAGACAAGTGAAGCATCTCTTTTTGTCTTAGTAGTCAAAACCACCATCTGTTTGACATTCTAGGAGAGCTCTATGCCGATTATTTTAATGTAGAGTCTCTCCGTTGTCAGTAGGGAAATTTATTTACATACACAGTGGCTTCTAACAAATCTAAAAGCTAAGGATGAAAAAAATAAAAAACATTTATTTTACACAGAAATTTGCAACATAATCTCTTTCTTTGACAATGCATGCAATTCAGTGGTTAATATTACTAGCACATAACTAATATTATTACAGTGAAAATTTATCAAATAAAAATTCCGTTATTAACTGCATATCAGACTGCACATGTAATGATCTATCTATCTATCTATCTATCTATCTATCTATCTATCTATCTATCTATCTATCTATCTATCTATCTATCTATCTAAGTAAAAGGGCGTCTCTTATTTTGCATGAATTTGGAAATCAGGCCCTTCAGCTTAGTCGCGATGCAATGCTATTGTTAAATCACATTACCCAATTTCCAGCTGTGCTCACATTCACAATTTGGTCTCCTTAAATGTTCAGCAAGCGTCGATGTGTGCCAGTGAACCAAACAAACGCCTATATATAAATAATTATATGCATTATGAATATATTTTATTTAGAAACGAGTTATTTCGCGACCTCGGTTTCTATCTTTCGGTGTCTTCAGGCGATTTACAATAACGCATTTTATTTTTGAAAACTAACTAATCTATCTATCTATCTATCTATCTATCTATCTATCTATCTATCTATCAAAATGTACATAACTAAGAAAATTATGTGTAATTTCTTATTTGAAATTTAAGCATTTTCTCCCTTAGGAATATATACTGCAAAATATGCCCAATATAATATCATGTCATGCATGTTTATTTTTACAATTTTTCAAGGAAAGTCATGGATGTATATTTGTGGTTGATTCATTCTCACTCCCTATATATATAAAGGAGTGTTTGTATGTGTGTTTTCCTGTATGTGTATTTGTCCCCGTGTTTATCTTTTCAGGAAACCAAAATAACTTTTTTACCCTATTTCAGTAAAACCCAAAAGTTCCTATGAAATAAAGAGTAGTACATAGTTTTCTTTGTTCAGAGGCAGACACAAGCAAATGCAAAATTATACAGATATATCAGTACAAACAAAGAGATGTACGTTAGCATTTATTCTTATGAACTCACGCATTATCATCTTTAATGATACGTTTCTCCACGCAGGAACCAAACATGTAATCTTAAAAAGTACAGCGCTTTGTGTAAAAGTGGTATCATTCATTCTTTTACAGTATCCTTTCTGAGAGGAGAAAGTAAACTACTACTTCTGTTTCTAAAGTAGTTTCTAAAAGTATATATATATATATATATATATATATATCAGTGTGTGTGTGAGAGTGACTAAGTATGTGCTTGCATATATATGTGTGTGCATATGCATATATATGTATACATGTATTTATATATATAAGTGCGTGTACTTATATAAGTGTGTATACATATATATATGTATGAGAATATGTCTCTATATATAGTGCATAAATACATATACATTTATATGTATATATATATATATATATATGTACATATATATGTGTGAAATTGCAGATATAACTTTGAATGTATATCTGTAAAAGGGCAATATATATGAATATATATATGTATTTACATATATAATGCCTTTGTTACAGATATACAAAGTTATATCTGAAATTATTCATATATATATATATATATATATATATATATATATGTATGTATATGTATAGTATCTATACGCACATTATATATTGCTAACACTAAAGTGTTCAAAGTACCTATATATTGCTAATACTAAAGTGTTCACTGTAAATTACTAATTACTATTAACTGGTATATCTTTCGAATAGAACGATGTAGTAGATAAGATGTGTTGGAGAAGCAAAGAAAAAAGTATGCAAATAAAAAATGATTAATATATATATATATATATATATATATATATATATATATATATATTCAATTTTATCTCATTTGACCGACTCCTGAGTTTCGTGTACTGCCGCTAATCAGAGTCAGATGGTCAGATAATTTTACTGAATTATTACTAGATACACCTGCTTTACTCTAAAGTAACACTAACACAAGATTTAATTACTGTATCATTACCTTAAAATCATAATTACAGATGACACCAAATATAAGAAACATAAAATTGAATAACAATGTGTAAAAGATAATTAAATAGTGAGTGTGCATTAAAATATCTTAATCGAATGGCAGTTTGCAAAAAAAAAAAAAAAAAAGAAAAAAAGAAAAGGAAAAATAAAAGAAAAAAGGAAAGAAAAATGTTAAGTGGTTCCTTAGATTAAACCTACCTCTAAATCCACAGGAGTTTGACTTTGGGATTTACTTTTCCCACTGCTGGATGACTTTATCGGTACCGATGTCGAAGCCGTATGTCCGTAATTCATGATTGGTAAATATCCAAGATTTGGTGACAAGAAATATTTGAACCGTAACGAGTGATAACAGTTTCAAGAACTAGTGAAAAACTTAAAAGTTAGACCATAGGTGTTCTTTGAACAGGTGCTGTGAATTCTCGTGGAAACAAACAAGTGTGTATTTATGTATGAAATAAGAATACTTGTGAAATAGGAAATTCCTTCACGCGAGGAAATTGAAAAGGAAATTTCTTTTTTCTTACAAGGAATCAAAATATTTTCTTAATGTTCGGCTTATAATATTATCAGCTTTTTTTTCCCAACGGTTGATTTTTTAAAACTTTTTGGGGTTTTAGAGAAATTTACATCTTTCGGAAGAATGAAGGTGATATCAGCATACAGACCCTTTAAATATACATATATATATATTCATATTCATGATTATCCTCTTTTTATCCGTTTCTAAAAATGCACGCAACCATAAGCAATTCATTGATAAAATACGGGCGTTTATACACAGATTTGTATGTAAACATAGATCACGAACAATCTGTTTGAATTGTAGCGTGTAGTAAACTTGAAACTACAGCATTCATCTGATAGTAAGTGTATATTATATATTTAAAAAATTTAAACTATTTAAAAAATAAAAACTTAGTTTTTTAATGCGTTCTTTGATATATTCTCTGATATACGCTTAAATATTTTTACGCGTATATTGTGGGAACAAATTTATAAAGACATATACGATTGCTTTTAAAAATAAAGTAAACAAGTTTTTTCTTTGGATTGTAAAATACACATGCACGTGAAATCACAATGTTTGTGTATAGGAATATGTGTATGCCTGTATATATTTATATATATATATATATGTATGTATTTGAGGGTTTATTTATGTAAGTAATTATGTTATTTTTTATACACACGTTTTTTTTCTTTTTGCGAACCTGCGCATCCGCTTATAACTTTCTTTCCCTACAGATGTATACACCTAAATGTATGAAGCGCATTTAGTGACTGCATTTAAAATGCAGATATGTGTGTTGGTCAGTGTCGTTGTAAGATATCCATAAATATTTGTAGTACTCCGTGAGTTATCAAATCTTTAGAAACAACAAGCAACAGCCACGCAGAAGGAATATTTGCACGGATTAAAGTAAACAAAAAAAAAAAAAAGTAAAAAAAAAAAAACAAGAAATGAAAAAGAAAACCCGTAAAATATAAAGGATGGAAAAGGACAAAAAATTAATTAATCCATTGTTTGTCCATTTTCTGTCTTTTTTCCGTTTTTCACCCCCCGACAGACCACCTTGCTCATTCAGTCGTCTGACGGACTAAACCCGAGCGATGTTATTTCTCTTAACATAACAACAACGACGATGACGACGATGCCAGCGTGCAGCAGAGCTTAGCGAGACGCCCGTAGAAGTCGAAGCAGCGAAGAGAGGGAGAGGAGAGACACTTTAATTCCA